>VUQI01038836.1:0-21025 GCA_015106735.1 Paratilapia polleni | reverse complement strand
ATCTGCATTGTACTCACAACTCATTGCACCCAAAAGACCTTCAACATCAACACAATAGACAAAGTCATCATCCATTTCAAAGAATGGAATAAGATCCTTCTCATGATGCCTATAAAAAGAAAATTTGGTTCCTGGAGGCAGGAGGTTTTTCTCACTGAGCCTAGACCCAAGCAACTCAGCCGCTTCCTTTGGCAGATCCAAATCTTGTACTAAGTCATTTAACTCTGGCTGAGTGAATAACTGGGGGACAGATGAGCTACTAGAAGATGGATCTTCAAAGTCCTCATCACTAGAATGTTGTGTATCATCAGACTCTTCTCTCTCATCAACTAAGCCAGTGAAAATGTGAGGTGGTATTTCATCTGAATGTGGTACAGGTCTCATTGCTGATGGTAGGTTAGGGTAACTGATAGATGATTTAGTTTTGGAACTGTATCCAGAAATATGGACTAAACAGAAGTAGCAGTCATCAAAGTGATTCTGTGGCTCACTCCACTGGAATACCAAAACTCAAGCTCTTTCTCTTTCCTTTAGTCCATGCTTGGCACACGCTTGTCTTGATCACCCAATTTCATACCAAAATAAGCAAAGTGTGCCTTTTTCACAAAATCTTTTATGTTTTGTCACTGTTTCGATGTAGTGAAGCATCCACAGATATAGCAAAAAACATCTGGATCATGTTTACAATTGCCACCTGTGAAAAAACGTTACATGATAGAGCAAAATTTATATTATTTTTGAAATCAGCAACCCAAAATTAGTAAAGAACAAGTGTTAGATTTCATATAGCAAATATGTTTTCTGCAAATATGCAGGGGCGTGTGGCTTTACCTTGCTAGAAAGCACCTGATTTTCCTCGCTTTTCCGAGTACTACTACTGGAACGCAGTCAATTAGGGAGTGACGTCAGTCCCAGCTCCGACATCCGACTTCCAAGGTAAAAGGAACGCATTATAATGAGGACAAGGATGTTTTGATTGACAGGTGTGCCAGCACAGGGAGCTGTAGCTGATGTGTGTCTGGAATTATCTGACAAATAATGTGGCTTGCTGTTCGGTACATGTTGTCCAAGTGCTTCAGGTTTTGTGCGTGAAATTCTAGTATTTTATTAGTCTGATAGTCTGCACTAATTAGCAGGTATCTGTGCCATTGCTCTTGTACAGTCTATGGAGGCAGCATGCTAACCAAGGTTGCTAGCCTTAGCTAGTCCATTACCACACCACCCTGTTGCCCAAATATGGTCACGTCTGGCTCCACCAAAACAACATGACGGGCACCAAAATACTTACATTATGTCAAGGTGGCTACGTCCATCTTTATATACAATCTGTGATTATTTTTTAGATTTTTTTTAGATGCATTGAAATGCTCCAAATGGCACCAACACCACAAATTTGGTTCAGAGGTCAGTTCAAAGATAACACCTATCCCTAATAATACGTGTCCCTAATAATACATCACTTTAAGCCTTGATATAACTTAAACAGGTGAGTTATATAAATAGTCACCCTCAGCACATTTTTCATGAAGCCAAAATTAGCAATAGAGGTCCAAATTGCTTTTCTGTACCAGGCTGTAAATATGTTTATTTCTACTCTAAATGTGGGCATTTTAACATGGGAGTCTGTGGGAATAAACTTGCTTTCAAAATTAACAACTTTTTTTCCAGCACTTGCTTGTTGGCTTCTTTGTCTAGCTTCAGAGGTTGTTACTTGGATCTAATATCATGTTGTATTAAGGGAACTGAAGTTTTAGTTGTCTTTTTGTTTTGTTTGTTTTTATTTTTGCAATTTTACCTGTCATGCATAGATTTTGAGCATTTTTTTTTAATTGTCTCTTGTAAAATGTTCGACTTAACAATACAAAGCTGATGGAGTACTGCTATAAATTATGCATTATGGTAAATGATGCAATTTTCTTGACTCATCTGACTATTCAAGCTGGATGAAATGATGAGTGAAAACCTCTGCTGGCAGAGTCATTAGTTACATGAGCATAATTCATAATTTATCATACATCCAAAGGATTATATATTAATTTCCCACAGTCAAACCCCAAATATTGTGACATCAGTGAAATTGCTGTATTCTGAGATGTTTGGGATTTTTGTGTCCTCCCGTAGCTCTCACAGTCCAAAGAACTCATAGGAATTTAGAAGCAAGTGAGCAGGTTAATGCTGTAAACCCACTTATGGTCTTCACCAGTCAGCTTGCAAGAAATTTCAAAATAAGCAAGCGTCATGGTGGTGTGACTTTGAGATTAAAAAAAAAAAAAAAAAGTGGTTATTTTGAGTTACCTTGAACTCATAAGACTCCTCAATGACCACCTCCAGCTTAGTGTGCTCTCCCAGACACGGGCAGCCCATCTTTGACACGTCCTCCGGTCCCACTGCTGTCTTGTTATCATTAGTGTCACCTGGGGCAGGGGAGCACATGTATAAGCTATCATTCAGGATTTCCTACATGGTGCTGGAATTGTAATAAGATACAGAATAGAATGACAATGAAAGCCACTCCTGTGTGTGTTCTACAGTCTGTTGGTGTGACTCTGAGTGACATATCAGCCAGTCATAATCGTTAAACCCATCTCGAGAGGTTGAAGAGACGTTTATCGAAATAAATAAAAAATGACAGCCTGCATATTGATACTCAAAATTTAATCAGAAGCATAAAAAGCAGCTGGAATAGAGGATTTAAATAATGTGCAGGCATTTATTTATATCAGTGGATGTATTTATATTAGTGAATTATTTGGATATGTATTCTGTTGCTGTTTATTTATTTACTGAATTCTCTACTCAGTGATTTTCTTTAGGGATACAAATTTTTCATTCTGCATTTATTATTGGCTTATCACATTTCTTATTTGTTTTATTGTCATTATGTTAAATAATTAATAAGCAGAATTCTATGTTATTAATATAAATAGGTCTCATAAAAAGCACTTTTCCATTGCAACTACACATATTTTGGTTCACCCAAAACATTTTCTGACTACAAGTCACGTTTTCAATACATTCAAATATTTTATGTTAAAAAAAAATCAATCATAAAAATATGATTACAAGGCAGCTCTCCAAATTTAGCAAAGAGCCACTTTGTGTGAGTATTGACACAAGTACAGTTACATTACAAATACTGCTGTTGACATCAGTTAGGTTGCTTTAGTTTGCAATTGCAAAAACAGTTGTCACAATAATTGCACAATAATTGTAGATATGATTAACTGTATAAGCTCCCAAAAAGAACTTTGATGAAATACTAAGAAATATTTTCATTTATTCCATTTTTACTCCAACCCTGAGCTATTTCTAAGTGCCGCAATTAGACCTTCAGTCCTCATGCACAAGGCTCGATCAGGAAATATGAGACTTGTTGTGCTATGAGGTATAATCTGCAGTAGGCCAAATATTTAAATAAAATATAATGGAGAGTGTATACACTTATTTTAAGCCACCAAATAAAGTGAAACATCATCACTGTGCACATGCAGCACACAGTGGCGTCCCCCACTCACCGTGCCTCTGTCCCACTTCCAGCAGTATGGGCTCCTCCAACACAACTGTGAATGTCTTGTTCTTTTCATACTCCTCATCATCAATGATCTTCACATTCAACAATTTCCTAAAGGTAGAGGGGTCAGGGGAAAAAGGAGAAGGTGGCACCAAAGAGAAATGGATGAACTGATTAATTAGCTTTATTTAGGAAATAAAAGCGGCTTTTGATATGAGTTAACCTGCAGCAACCCTTTGTTATCTAAACACACTCAAAATAGATCCCAGGCAGGTAAGAGCAGCTTCCAAAGCTGAGACTATGCTTTTGTAGACATTCAAATAAAACCAGAGTAGCTAAGAGGTAGACTGCCTACACAGTGAATCATAAAACAGATCTGTTAGATAAGAAGGTGGACGCTCAACATTTCCCCCAAATTTACAAATATCATCCACTGCTGAACTCTATGTAGAAAAAAAATGACTAAAATATAAATTTTCCCAACACCCCACAAGAGGGCGGACTCCTTCTGCACCATTAATTCCATTAGAGCACAAGTATAGCAAAATAGCCCACACCCCTCCCACACACTCAAGTTATAAGTCATGGGGAATTGAATTATTACCTTTGTCTCTGTGGAAATTAAGCATCACCTATCTAGGGACGCATGCGGGTTAAAGCAAACTAAGACGTATGTAGTTTGTGCGCTTAACTCTGAGAGCTGAAAACGTGAGGCTGCTTTGTCAAACACTGACCGACATATTTTCTTCAGCCCTCTTCATTCTCCTACACTGTCACAGCCAGTCTCTCTCTCTCTCTCTCCCTCTCCCTCCATCTCCCTAATGATATGTGGGTGGCTGTCTATTTCTGTCTACACATATACACTCAGGGTTTGACAACACGCATGAAGAGCTTTTGCTTGCTGAGAAGAAGAAGAAGTTTATTTTAAACAGCAATGATACGTCATTGGCTGTCTAATGTCAGGCTAAGTCATGGCAGTGGGAGCAACGTGAATCGTAGCCTGGAGACCTTCCAATGGGAACAAAAGAGTTTCTGTGCATGGTACGTTTGCTTTGAAGCGTCATGGCAAGGCCTTAAAATAAAATGTGAAGGTTCTGTTGCTATAGACTGTACTAATGTAGCAGCCATTTTGACATTACATCACACCTCTGTCTTGCTGTAGTGTACCCAGACAAGCAGAATATACAGACAAACATTTACATTTTCCAATAAAATGCAAACGAGAAATTAAAGGCTGTCAAAAAGCAGCAGGGAACTGGGTTCATTTAATGCATCGGGCTGATTAGCTGGCAATCGAAATCTAAACTGCTGCCACAGTTTGAAGCTCATTTGCACTGATTTCAGACAAAAGAGGTGGGTGATAATTCAAAATACAAGAAAATCAAAACTGACTTTCAAAATAGATGAAAAAAAAAAAAACTGTGGTGGGATTAGTTTGGTCCTCCTTACTTTTAATTTAAAAGCATTAATAGCACACAAACAAAAAGACAACACAGAAACACGGGCTTTGTTACGGGCACTCTTTAGCAACACAAACTGCTCTAAAGGCTTTTTTTTCCTTTAAAAAAGTCCTTGATAACTTACCCAGTTTACACACATGTACCTTATGCTACAGGTTCGTTTGTTGTGTTCAGTTTTCAACTACTTGTAGCAAACATATAAAAAGTCAGAACAAACCTGGGAATTCTGGGAAACAAGATGGTGGTGCCCTGTGAAGTGTTGCTATTCTCAAAGAAACAAAGGGAAATGAAAACTGAAACATTTAAAATAAAAAAAAAGAACTGATGCGAAGAAATGATGACCTGGAATAAACAAGAATGGAAGATTTAATCATAAGCACGCTGGATACTGCCCCAGTCACACAGGCCCGGAGACTGGTCAGCGACCATCTGGTAACTACTGGTCAAGAGGGAAAAGCGTGTATTCTGCAACCGCTTGGCGAGTGGTTGTGGGGGGTTGCTGGCAGTTGCTAGTGTGAAATTGGTCACAAAGAGGTATAAGGTGCTGTACCAAAAAAAACAAAACAAAAAAAACCCTTGCACTTGCAGGTTGCCGCGGTCACCCGTAGTTTTTCATGTGTCTTCTATGCAAACTGCAGGCAATCATGGCAATCTGTTAGTGACCAAAGCAATCGCAAGGAGGTTTTTGGTGCAGCACCCTGTTTGCAACCACTCACCAACCTGTCGGGGAATACACATTTTTCCCTCTCAATCGGAGGTTGCCAGGGGGTCACCGACTGGTCTCTAGGCCTGTGTGACTGAGGCCTGCTACACAGCAATCTCATGGTAGTGCAACAGCTGGAGGCAGAGATGAGGAGGATGCCCTGACATAAGAGCTACAAACACAGGAATGGCAAGTCATTAAGTTCTTTGAAAGCAACAACATTACAGTTCACAGTCATAGTCACAGCGCCGCGGCCTGCCATACCCTACCCCAAAAGGAAAGCAAAACAAAGCAACACTTCAACAGAGTTTAACAGATTATTTATATTGTCTTACAAAAATTATAACGAGTTAATTAAAAGATATAACAAACCAATCACTGCATAGTTTAATACAATCAGTTATTTAGACTGACTTTCTGTTCAATCCAAATCTTTTACAGTTTAAGTTTAAAAAGGAACCCCAAACCTTTCCAAATATTTTGTTGGTCTCCCAGTATATATCCTAATCTTTGCAATAAAATGTTTCATATAATTTTTATTTCATATTTGTCTTTTTTGGTGTGTAATATTTAGTCTATGATTTTTTGTTATTAGTTTTTTGAGATTTAAAAAAACAGATCCTCTAATGTTAATTTGTGTCCTTCTAGATGCAAACAATGTAGAAATAGCTTTGGATCTAGTAGAATTTAATTTGAAATACATTTTTTTTTTAACTTGGAATGAGTTACATGTGCTTACATTAATAGTTTGTTGGTCTGAGGTGTGTATTCCATGTCTGAGTTTGAGCACCAGCATGAGCTGATTTCCAATCCTCTGCTGAGATTTCAGTTTCCAGATCTTCATTCTGTGCAGTTTGCTTATAATGTGAACTCTCCGATGAACAGGATGTCAACAGACTATATAATCCTGACAAGATCCTTTTTTCTTAAACAGCCTTTTGACAGGTGTTTGTGGGGGTTTAGTGAGTTCATTATGTTAAAGTGCTTCTCAGCTGATATTTAAAAAAACTGTTTTCCATTCAGAATGAATTTATGCCTCAGTACTTCAAAGGAAATGATAATATCAGAGTTTGAAGGATGCAGATCTTGAATATTTTCAAGCCCTTTAAAACCCCAAATCTTAAAAACTAATTTTACATTTTTAATTTTCAGGGCGGCACAGAGTTAGAGCTGCTGACTTGCAGCAAGAAGGATCTAGCTTCAGATACGCATGTAGGCTGATGCATTTCTGTGTGGAGTTTGCACGTTTTCCCTGTGCCTGTGAGGTTTTTGTCCTGGTGCTCCAGTTTTCTCCCATAATCCAAAGACATGCATATCAGACTAACTGGCGATTCTGACTTGGCTGCAGGTGTGGCTGAGAGTACCAGTGGTTGTCTCTCTCTCTGGTGACCAGTCCAGGGTGCAGCCAGTCTCCTGCCCATCTGGGATAGGCTCCAACCATAGTTTAAAAATGAGTTAAGAAGATGAAATGATGCAATTTTATTTTTAAGCATTTCCAGAAACGAAATAAATATCAATGAAAAATGTACAAAAATACCTGATTCAACAAAATAATCAAAATAACAAGTCAAGTCAGCTGTGAGTCCCATGAAATCTGCCTTCGTCTAATGGTAGGATGAGTGTAGTTGAACATTGCAGACTTTTTAAATCATTCGGTTCAGATTTTTTTTTATTTTTTTGAAAAGGTAAAAATCAGTTGTCAGTATGCCTGAAATCTGACTTCACAGCAGTTTCTAGGAGAACTCAGTGAGGCTTATAGTAGCGAGGGTACTATAAAGCACATTAACTGCAGGTAAAAACAAAAGCAATTTTCAGTCTGAAAACTGTGGCTTATCTGTTTTAGTAACTTTTTGTTTTTAAGTCTGGCATTGCAAGAATATCACATATTGATTTAGCTAACTAGCTAAACCAGTTAAAGGAACAGTCTGGCATTTTAAGAAATATGCTTATTGACTTTCTCCCAAAGAATCAGATGAGAAGATTGATACCACTCTCATGTATGTACTTGAAATATGAAGCTAAAAGTAACAAGCAGATGGCTTAGCTTAGCATATAGACTGGAAGGAGGGGAAAACCGCTAGTCTGGCTGAGTCCAGTCTACTTTTCAGCAGCTCTAAAGCTCACTAAAATAACATATCTCACTCACTGTGGTTTAAATGTAAAATATAAGTTTGTGGATTTCGACCTTAGTTGTAGAAGTTACATCCTGAAGCAATTTCTTGGCTGGGCCAGTTACTTATAAGAAATAGAACTCCCTGTAAAACGATGTTTGTGTTGCTGTTTTTAGCATATTTCCAAAAGTGTAAAATTATCCTTTAAAATTTGTGATCCTTTAAAAGTGCCTCCATGCATGTGAGTTTCAAATGGTCAGTGTGAAAATCAATTTTCCAAATAGCAGCACCCAGTTCTGCTTTATGAGCCCTATCTCTGCAGGTCAATGTAAACTCTGATTATTACAGACACAATTAGATTCTATCAAGACTGTTAATCCTTTGCTTACTCCATATCACACTTCACTGCAGAGCCATCAGCCATCTCCGCTGCCCTGTTGGCTCCATTCCTGGGAAGTTTTCTGAGTAGCCACAGTGGTATAACACACCCTGCAATTGTATCTGTCACACACAATATTGTCTCCACTCTAATGATTGATCTCTGCTCCATCTGCAACAACCATAATCTGTTCTCCATCTAGCTGGCTCTTTTTTACAGTTTGCTCACATTTTCTGAGAGTCTCTTGAATGTTAAAAGAATGTATGCTTTGTAAATTAATTAGCTGGTTTAACCAGATAAATGAGAAAATCAGCAAGGAGGGGGGGTTATGGTTTTGTGGTTGTAATTGTCACCTCCAGAAAGAAAGCATCATGCATCTGTGTTTCCTAAAGTAGTTCTGGGCCGTTTTTATTAGGAGGTTCCCTCTCCTCCACATTTTTGGTTGGTTTCTTAAGGATGCTCCAGTTTCCTCCCACAATCCGGAGGCATATACAGTAAGTCATGAGGACTGGAGACTCCAAACTGCCTACAGGTATGGCTGTGATGACTTTGTGTTTGCTCTGTGTTCGCCCAGGGATAGTATCTCCAATTTCTACCCTCTGCATGCTGGAAAAAGCTTCAGCCCTCCCGAGACCCTGACAAAAACGAAGCCAGCAGGGAGACTGAGTGAATGCATGACAGTATGTCAAAACCCACAGCTGGACCTGGCACCATCGTTCAATTAAAGAGCCATGAATCAAACCAGTCTGTCAGCATCTACCTACAGTGCTGAAGTGTCCTTGAGCAAGATATTGTACCTCAGCCAGCTTTAGAGAGGCTGCAGTGTAGCTCATTATAAACACAAAGCATCTGCATTACATTACATTACTGTCTCCACTGTGTTGTTGGCTTATTATGTAGAGGACGTTTATACAGAAAGAAACGTGTTTTGACATTGATAATGACAAATTATTCCACCACTGATAACTTGTACTTGCAAAAATGTGTGGCAACATAAGACAGAATGGTTTGAACTAATAAGCACCGGGAGAGACAAGTGGGACGAGGAGAGTTAGAAATTCATTTCTACCCTGCAGCCACGTTAGCTGTTCCCCTGAATTTAAGCTCCGTGGTAAATGCTAATGTCAGCAGGATAACATGCTGATTCTCATCAGGTGCACTGTTTAACATGTTCACCACCTCAATTTAACATGTTAGCATTTCACTTGCTAATTAGCAATAAATACAAATCACAGCTGGTTTTGGAAAGGATTTTGACCAAAGGGACATAATCACTTCATTACTGTTCTTCTAGAGGCAATAATTAACTGGTGTGCCCAATTTCATGGCACCAGTTGCAGAGATATTGCACTCAAAACCTGAAATGTTAATCTCACATCAGACCTAGAGAAAAAGTTAGAAGGCCATGAAAGCAATTAGGATTCATCCCCTGAGAACCATGATTGTCTGTACAATATTTTATGCCAGTCCAAAAGATATTGAGATATTTTACAGGATAAATAAACTTTGTCCTGCTGTTGGTGCTCAAAGAAATATCATGGGATCACTTTAGTCATTCAGATTTATCTTCTGAGGATCACAAATGTCTGCACGACATAACTATGCATCCAATAGTTGTTGAGAAATTTCATAGTGGATCGATGTGGTGGACTGATTGACCAACAATGCCGTCCTTTGAGCCATGTTACTAGCAAGGCTAATGCCGGATTAGCTCTTTGGCTACTTGCATGCATTCCTCCAAAAAGCCGAAAGCTTGTAATGTAACAGTAGTGATTCTGTGCATAGGTAGAATGGTGATTGGTTGAAAAGTTGATTTGAAGGGAAAGCACAAACAATACCTGTGGTGGGATGTTTTCAATGTTTTTAACATGCGGTTTTATGCCACTATAAAGAAGCACTTCGGGTGCTGCTATGGCTCACTGGGTTGAGCTGGTGACCCACATGCCAAAGGCTATCACAGGGGCCTGGGTTTGAGACCACCCCAGACTATTTCTTGCATGTCCTTCCTGCTTTCCTGTCTGCTCTCTACACTTTCCTATCAGTAAAGGCAAAATGCCACAAAGAAGTTCTTTGTATATTATGACTTTTCTCTTCTTTGCAGCAGGTGCTAAGCTAAAGACTAACAGCCCAAACACAAACATGAGTAGCCCACATGGCTGGTTTTTCCACATATTTTTGACACTACCTCCAGGTGACAGTACACAGCGACAAGATGTAAAAGTGGGTCTGCAAAGCTCTGCGTAGCACCTACAGACTGCCATCACAATACCATGCCAGGACCTTAAAACATGTAGTGTAATTAGACAAAGAATTAGATTGCTGTGAGCCTAAGAATCAGCACTACTTAAATGGAGCAAATCTCTACTTCCCCCTTGATGAGTCTGCAGAAGAAGCATATGATATGAGAAATGTTTTATGTTAATATTACCCAACCCTGACTCTGCTACTCCCCTTGCATGTTTTTCAGGAAGTTCAGTATGTTATCGATCCTGAGTACATCAGGCGTCAGAGATAAAGAATATCAGGGTATCGATTTCTCTTTTCAAAAGTGATCCCCTTACATCTTTTTTATCTTAGCTTATGTAACTGCCCCCGTTATCCACTTCAGCCTCAACTTGTGTATAGAGACACACATTTTGAGGCACTAATGAAAACAGATACGAGATTATGCTACATACAAGCATCAAAGGGTCTATGCAGATCTTCCTCTAATCCAGAAACACAAAATGTAAAATGGTGCTCAATGTCAGCCTGTTTATTTTGCCTCAGAGGTTTGTGTCTGTACATCATAATCTATTTACTGCAGTGCAGAATTTCAATGGTAAATTATTATTTATATGCACGCCTAGATTTTTAAACCGCTCCTCCTGGCTCCACGTCAAAAGCTTAAAAACTTGGCTTCCTCCTCTTTTGCTCCTCTGTGTGCTCAAATATTGACGGGGGACGGCAGATGTACACAGACACAAAGACACACAAAGCTTGAGACACTGTAACAAACACGCACGCACAGAGGTGCCTGGAGGCCTGTTGCCGAGTGTCATCTCTTTGTCATGAACAACCAGGGAAACACTCGGGTATGAAAAGCGAGCTCCGTTTGAAAGATGAACTTTGGCAGCCTGCTGAGCAGTAATGAGCACAGACGTGCATTTAACACAGAGAGTGTGTAAGTTCATCTGCTCGGAGAAACAAATAGATACATACGAAAACTGAAACGTTTTAAGATGACAGCGCAAAGACACACAGTGATGCCGTTTCACCTGCATCTTTTAACAGGACTGACTGGCATAAAAAATTCACAAGCAGCATAAAGAGGAACAAAATCGGGTCTGGCAGACTTTGACTTAGGCGCTTGAAAACTGGTGAACTTTGGCTCAGCATCAAACTCAAACATTAACACCTTCAGGTGGCACACAGTGATGAATGCATTTCCAGCAGCAATATTAGAAAACTAATTTAGATTCAACTTAAAAGATAAGTAAGCTGCTCGGCTTGGCAATTTGATTCAAGATCTGAGTCGAACCTTTCCCACCTATGATCAAAGTACTCCCGCATTCCCCTTTAAGTCCTTGCTTGCTATTCCAAGGAGCACAGGAGTAGCTGAACACTGCTTTGGCATTTTTTTTCTGCTGGGTCTGGGTTTTCTTTTCATCTGTTTTCTGATAACAAACTGTCCTGCCCTGCTGGAACCCGCTCTCCACGGTCCTTCCTCCCCTGCTGCGCATCGACTGTTGAGGGAAGCATGACTCCAGATAATATAAAGTGGGCAGATCCTTGTGTCACTGTCAGCTTTCTACAGTCTGATGAGCACAGACTTGGCTCAGTAGGTGAGGATTGTATCTACAGCTCAGTCTCCATTTGATTGCAGATACAAGCTGCCAGCCTCTCATTTCACATTGTTACACACTATTGACTCATTAACTGCAGCCTCTGTAGCTGACTGCACTATGAGGAGAACTTTTGTGACTCCTTTAACCCCTCTTCACTCTGTTAAATTACTTTGGATGCTCAAGAAGCTCTTTTTAGTTCCCCTTTGGAGCGCCATGCTGTTTGATGTGGGTTTAAAGTGGATTCAGCACACTAATACACCCTTAATTATACACATAGACTAATGCGTGAAAAGCATAGATTGTGCACAAGAAAACTGCTAAAAACAGACCAATATATTCAAATCTCACCTGTACTGCGAGGCAAAAAAGACAAATAGGGAGATCTGCATTTTCTTTGACACCATGTATTCACCTGCCTTTCCTCCCACTCAGCCGACCTACACAATACACCTACACACGAGCCTCGCACAGACGGATGCATCTGACACATTTCATTCCTTTGTTTCGTCCTTTGCCGTGCAGTAAATCATTTTGTGATGAGCTCGGTACGGTTGAGGGCATTTTCTTTTTTAAGTAAGAAAAAAAATAAATAACCATTCTGTGTAATTGCCAGGTCCTTTGCTCATCTCATCATAAAGCAAACACTACAAGTGTACTCATCTTTTAGCCAACCCTTTCAACGGCGTTCAAGTGAAAAGAAAAAAAAGCTGGGAAAAAATCACTCTTTCAGCGCTCTCTCTCACTCTCTGCACTCTTCCTCCCTCATCTTTTTCTGCTACTCTCTGTTGGTGCATCCACGAATGCTTTAGTTGAAATAATCACACAGGCTTCACCACATGTACCTGCTTCAGTAGCTGCTGTGTAAGTCACCTGTCTGATATTCCCTCTCCTACTCTGTCGTTCACATACACTTCCTTTGTTTTCTGCAGGGAAGTCTTTAGTGTTCTGCATTACAATGAACTCCCATAGAACCTCAGCAGAAATCCCAAAAGACTGTGTTTAATTCATTCATAGGAAACAGTTTCTGGGTTTCTTCTTCCTCTTCTCCTCCTTTTTCTTGTTCTTTTAAATCTCCACAATGTTTCATTATCTGCCGCACAATTATATCCTCTTATCCTCCCACATCATCCCTGCGAAAGAGCTAAACTTCTCAGAGCAAACGTATCTGTGAGTCATAAAAATAGTCCTTTCATCCGTTACCAGAATAGATAACTTACAGTAATCTAGCTGGACAGTTTAATGTACCCATGTGTGGGCTGTGATGTTTAATCAAGTGATGAAGAAGAAGAACTGGCACTCACATGGTCTCATCGTTCTGAAACTCCAGCTTGCCGGACACCTCTTCGTAGTCCTCCCCTGCTTTGGCAGTTCCCTCGACAGTGTGGTAGGGCACAGCCACTTTTCCCCTTGCCCCGGATGTCCTGTGAACTTTCACCTGCATGTTGCCAATGCTCTCGCTGACCCTCGTGGAGTTACTCTCAAACGTAAAAATGCCAGCATGGTCATCGTCATAAATGGTGACTGTGGCGGTGTGAGGATTGCCCAGGGCTGCCTTTGGAGGAATATGGGACGAGATGCCCACCGTGCTGTTGCTGGAGGTGATGGAGCTCGGCTCCAGGATGGAGACTTCGGCTCGATGCACGATGCGTGGGTTACTGAGGCGCACGTAAAAGTGCTCGTCTTCTTCAAAAATGTCATCATCAATTACACCAACAGTAAACTCTTTTGTTGTCTCACCAGGTTTGAAGACCAAAGTGCCCTCAGCAAACTCGTAGTCTGAGCCTGCATTGGCAGTTCCATCCTCCGTCCGGTAGTCCACCTGTGCAGGAAAAAAAAAAAACTTCATTAAATATGTAGTGACTGGAGTTATAATAAAAAGCTAAATTATTAATATTTTATGCCTAAAACAGTTAAAGTTGATTTCAAATTGACCTTGAGCATTTGCATTATTTGTGCTTTTCCTCTCACCTTAACAGTGCAGCCACTTTCTCCTCCATGCCGACTCACTGTCAGCTTTAGGGAGCCACAGTTCTCAAAGCACTGGTAGTGAGAGTTTTCAAACTGCAGATAGATGGTGTTAGGATCTTCCTCTTGCCCACTGGCCTCATGACAGCTCACCACCTTCCTGGCCTGGTCAGCTGCATGCTTTTTTAAGATGTTCCCAGCTCCGATCATCATGCGCGTGGCTTGAATGCGGTAAAAGGCCCTGCTCTTCTGTTGTTGGACCAGCACTTGGTAGTTGGCCATCTCAATCAGTTGTTCCATGTCTTTCTCTGGGTGCCTCTGTTTTAACTCTTTCAGAGTACGAGCCATCTCCCTACGGGCCTCTTCTTCTTGATCTTGTTCTGCACTCATCCCACCACCTTCCTCCACCCCCTCCAGCATCCCATCCAGAGCTTCTTTGGGGTGAGTGTGGGAGTTCACACCCTGTCCATCCATTTCTAAGTCCATTTTAGTAAACATGGCATCTCCCTCTGATTCGATGATAATGCCACGGGTCTTGTCAGCACGATAACGCTTATGGACATACTTGTAGAAGAGCAGCCGGCGGTCTGCAATCCAGGCTTGCAGCACACACAGGGGGAAGAAGAAGAAGGTGAGGACTGCTTCCCAGACCTCCACTTCTCCAGGGGAAAACACAGACAGGATGAGATACAGCCAGATGTAGGCAAACACGCTCCAGGCTGCAGTGACAAAAAATACCCGCAGGTGCTTTATCTTGCGGGTTTCATTTTCCGGCACCACATTGACACAGATGGCGATGATAATGAACATGTTGAATGCAGCACTGCCCACGATGGTGCTGGGACCCAGAGCTCCAGCCTCAAAGTTATGGCCGACTACTTCAATGACAGACAGCAGGATCTCTGGTGCTGATGACCCCAGTGCCATCAGGGTCAGGTTGGACACCGTCTCATTCCAGATGCGCACAGTCGTTGTCGTAGTCTCGCCGTTTGGCTTCTTGATGGTGATCTCCTTTTCCTGAGAGGTGATGACCTCGATGGAAGACATGAATCGGTCGGCGATGATGGACATGCCCAGGAACATGTATATGAGAGCTGCAAAATAAACAATGGCACGTGCCACCTTGTCACCCACTGCGGGGTTCTGGGGGTTCCACATGGGCAGCACCACGCCCTCTGAGCAGTTGTCATCACTGGAGCAGTTGCCTGGTGTGCTGCCGACATCTTCATGGCTGGCGCTGCCATGGGAGAAACGAGTGACTCCCGGGAGAAGAACCAGCAGAAGAGAGATGAACATGCAAGGGGTGGCAGGTGGAGCGCAGTTCAAGATACGCTTGTGCAGAAACATGATGGTGTGATGATGCTTTGAGTCTTCTAATGCTAGAGATCAATGCACGTGACATGTGAAGGTTCGTATGAACCTCTGAAAGACAGAAAAAAAGAAATTTGCGCGATGGATGAGAAAGCCACATGTCAGATGTTCATTATTCATAGTTATATTCTTAGAATACCCTCTATAAGGGAAGGTTTAGCATCACAAAAGTGCTCCCAGTCATGCTCTTTTGTATGCAAATGACGTGGGATCCATCAGTTTGGTTGGTCCAAGTTTAGAGAGCCAGAAATATTGGCACCTACTAATCGTTGAGTCACTGGTATTGAACTACCCTGTACGACTCCCACACATATAATGTGGTCATTCGGTGCTAAACCGCAGTGAAAATGTTACCCTTCGCACCTGTAGTATCGAGGGAAAAACTGACTCAGTCCACCCTGTGCTGTCGAGTTAGATGGGATTCCAAAAATAATCTTCGCTGACAATAAGAGTAACAAGAAAGGAGAGGTTGTTCTTAGGCAGGCCTATTGATATAGATATTAGGAGGAACAATTCTAGTGTGTAACTGAAGTCCAGCACACCTCTCAACTCTAGTGTGCAATCTACAGTTTGATGCATAAATGTAGTTCAGTTAGCACCACTATACTTAAAAGAATTCATTCCATCTGCAGTTATTTATATTCGTCAACATGGCTCTGTCCTGGGAGAGCAGCAGCAAGGCCTCCAGCACAGAACAGATATGAAGCTGATTCAGTCGGATAGAGCATGAAAGGGTGAAGGCGGGTTGCAAAGCAGCTTGCAGATGCATAGCAACTATGGATAGGCTAAAGCAGCTTTAATAGTATGTGCTATATGAAATTTGCCAGTTAGATGCTTAGATGGATATCAGCTGAGCTATCAGCTGATGTGGGCTAGCATTGAGATCAGCTGATCTGTCAGTATTGCATTTGAGCTCGAATTTATGTCCTGTCTGAATTACCTGGGGGAATTTTTTTTAAGTTAATTTGAATTATTTTGGCATTTTATTTAAGCAATTTAAAAAATATCAGGGGACAACGCAAAACAATTCTACAGTGCTTTTTTTGGCAACAGCGTCTTAACAGCTTGAATCAACAATTCAGCGAACACAGCACCGATACTCTTCAGAGGATTAACATCTGCATGAATGTGAACAGAGAGAAGGAGAAGAAAAATGCCTGGTAATGTAATCTGGTGATTTCTATTTAAAAATTTAAGACCATCTGCATCACAAAAATAGGTTGCATACCTATGGCAGAAGAGATCTGACATAGCTTTATGTCTGGCACACACTCTCATTGACATGCAGCAGTGAAAGCAGCATTCTCCACTCTGACCTGCATAACAGGAGTGCACGGTTTCCATCAAGGCTACATTTCAGGGTGAAGTGGTGCAGCAGAGATGCAGAAATTAAGGGGTCCTTTATTCTGCTGTTAGCTCATAAATAAGCGACTAACAGATTTTATTTGTGCAACAACAACAACAGCAACAGCTCGACACCTGTCTGCTGATCAGATTGAGTGAAACATTAGTGAGATCAGCACCGTGGACAGCGACTTCTGCAACAGGCAGGTCCAGGTTTTTTTTTTTGTTAGTTTTTTTTTTTACTGTTTGAATGAAATATCCCACATTGCTGTTATATGAAATCATATATTGGTATCATCATTGACTCCTTAACTATCAAAAGCAGATAAATTTAATAAACCTCTTTCATCAGGCGCACAATCCTGCACAAATTTTGAGTGGGTGACGTTTCTATGGCAAAAGCAACCTCTCCAATTGGTGCAAATGAAGGAATACTACAGAGACAAAAGTGTCTTTCAGTCTGCTCTGCAGTGTTCAGTGACATGCATTCCTCACTGAAATCACCAGGTAGTAACAAGTAAACAAGATACTGAAGCCTATTATTCTTTTTCCCTGAAGAATACAGATGATTTCATTTTTAGTCAACACAAAAACATACCCTGAAAGCTCTTCTTCTTCCTGACATTTCATGTATTCTAAGTGTGCAAATATCCAGTGCAAAACTACAGTTCTCTGCACTGCTGATATTTAACACTGATATGATTAAAAGCCCAAGTGCATCATGTAGACTTTATCAGCTACTGACAAGCCCAGCATGATCCCACTTTCTCTCTTACAGAGTTACTACTTTAACCTTCAATAATTCCAAAATTATCCAAGTCTTTAAAAAAAAATATCACAGAATCAAATAAAATTAATCCTCAAACATGTTCCTGTTTGCTAAGCAGAGGTCCAGGGCTGGCAAGTAAACACTTGTACATAATGACTCACACTTTGATGGCTGCACTTGTTTTGTGTGTGTGTTTTTCAAATGGTGACACACTCAATTTGTATTGAAACTCCTCATAAATGTCATCTCTACTATTTAGGGAATGAAAAGTCATTAGAAATCACAAACACAAGGAAAACAGAGCAGAAACGGTGTCTAAACAAAATCAAAAGAACATGAATTCCTCGAGACCTTGTTCTGAGCTCAACGCACACTCATCAGACTAAACAAAAATGACAAGTGTTATTGGTTTTACATGCCGCTATGAGCTTAAGAGTCTAGTATAATTGGGAAAAAACAAGATTCTCATGCAGGTGTTTGCTTTGCTTTTTAGCATATAGTTATAGTTCCTATTTTTAACATTGCGAGAAACTGTATTACTCACCTGGATGCAGTTGTCAGTGAGTCAGCCCAGTGTGGAAGTTCTGGCCTCAGGAGATGAACTTATCGTACATGCTGCTCTGTGGAAACACAGGTTATCTTAAATGAACATACTGAAAAGAGAGTTTTAAAATCATCATGAAAATAATCCGGAGAGGATTTCACATTAGAGAGTTTTAAGAAGCTTTTACAAAGGCAGAAATATGAGCCAGTAGATTTAGCAACATAAAAAAAAACACAAATAAAACATCGCTGTTGAGATTCGAGACAATTTAAAATGCTAAGTTAGAAATAGGTTCTGAGACGAGTAGGTAAGTGATTATTACAAATGCAAAAAAAGAAAAAAAAAAAAGCCGATTATTTCATCAGTACGCTGTGCATGAGGGACAAATAGACTGGTCCATTTGGTGCGCACAGCAGTCCCAGAGATACTCACAGAAAGCCCAGAATCTCAGCTGGATCCTGCTCACAGTGGCTACCCTGCACCAGTTCAACAGAGGAAGACACCCCGTGTGCCATTCACACAGCAGGCTGGTGTAATGGTGTTGGCTTGTTGCTGGTGTCTTGGAAATGACGCGTAGCTTTCCACAGTGCTTCTTCGCTGTTTTTTTCCTTTCTTGACAGGTACCCTACCTCAGCAAACTTAACACAGCCGGAATAGTTGCTTCATTAAATTCCCATTGTTCCACCGCCACGACACCCTCAGCAAAGCTAAGTAAATTTTTCAAAAGCCACAATGCGCTTTCAGCCTTATCCTCTCCTGACTGCGTGCGATTGTTGATGCGTAAAATAATAAATTAAATTACACTCTCTGCTCATTCGTCCGCTTGTACCAGTCAAAAAATCTTCAAAAGTGTTAATTTTTTAAAAGGCTTTGAGGGCATTTTTATATCCGAAAAATAAACTGAGTGCACAAATTCTCTTGCTCTTCTGTCTGAGCTGGATAACGCAAAGAACCAAACAGGACTGCACATGAGAGTAGGCGTGAATGAATGGTGAAGAATTGAGAGGACGCAAACCACACAGTACGCGGATCAGGACAAGATGGATATCAAGCAGAGGGATGGTGGCAGACAAGAAAGAGGAGTGTGGTGTTATGCAAATGGAAGTCTTGTCTTACTCTTGCAGTGGGCAGCACTGGCACAAGAAACGATGAGCGAGAAAGGGAAAGCAGTAACACTGCAGAAACAGGGGAGGGGAGACGTTCAGAAGCAGCGCTACACGCACGGCTGGTCCTCCTGACTGCGCATCAGGAGACCAGGATTAATGACCATTTCCCTCAGAAACCCTTTAGAATTTTACTCATTATCTTGGTTACCCATCAGCACAGATAACCTGCTGTAAGATAGAAGATAGAGAGCTGATCTTCGTTTTGACACTCCGAAATCCCAGATGTAGCTGCCTGTACGTCTGCTGTGGGCTGACGATGTTGTAGTCTGGATGGTTACTTACAGAGATATACTACAGAAAAAAAGCACATTCTCAATTTTATCCTCAAATATGTTTTGATATATGAATTCAGACTCACATCACTTTAAAAAGGTGGAAGTTATGTAAATAATCTATTGTTGAGGGGGAAAACGAAACAAACTAGATTAGACTTTAATATGAGAAGAAAGAGAGAAAGCAGAAGAAGCAGTCTACTGCCTCTCTTGCTTCTAGCACACCAACAAAGAAATTCCTGGATGGGGAAAAAACTGACAGCTTTGTCATTGTGAGCTGTACCACCACTGGGGTAAAATAACATGGCTGGCCTTGGTCTGGTGCCAGGGTAAAAACCATCAATTTTAAACATAAAGCTCAACTTATCCTGTAAAAACTTATGCTTTCTGTTGCTCTGAGAAAATCACCCCACTGATGCCATAGTGATGGGTTTGTTATGTTAGGCTTGAGACTGAAACCTGTGTTCAAAACTGCAATGATGAAAGTTGTGAGCATTTAGCAGCCAAGGAAGATGAAATTAAAAAAAAATAATTTTTTACCTTTACTAATCTATGCTGTATTTAAAGTGGACCTATTATGTGTTTCCTTATTTCCTGTTATATATGTTACAATGATGGAAGCTCATATTTAACATTAAAATAATGAGGACAGCATATGGGCAAGTAATCCCTGTGAGCCAGAAACTCAGATTTCAGACTGTTCTAAATCCTCTGACAGTTTTTTTCTACTCTTGGCTCTCAGTCATTGAGAGCACTCACTGGCCACTCGGGTACACCTGTTCAAATGCTTGTTAACAAAAATGTCTTATCAGCCGATCACATGGCAGCAGCTCAGTGCATTTAGGCTTATAGACATAGTCAGGATAACTTGCTGAAGTTCAAACCCAGCATCAGAATGGGGAAGAAAGGCGATTTAAGTGACTTTAAACGTTGCATGGTTATTGGTGCTAGATGGGCTGCTCTGAGTATTTCAGAGACTGCTGATCTACTGGGATTTTCCCACACAAACGTCTCTAGAGTTTACAGAGAATGGACCAAAAAAGAGAAAATATCCAGTGAGCTGCAGTTCTCTGGGCGAAAATGCCTTGTTGATGTCAGAGGTCAGAGGAGAATGGCCAGACTGCTTCAAGCTGACAGGAAGGCAACAGTAACTCAAATAACCACTCGTTACAACCAAGGTATGCAGAAGAGCATCTGAAGACCACACCAAGTCCCATTCCTGTCAGCGAAGAACAGGAAACTGATGCTACAGTGTGCATGGACTCACCAAAATTGGACAATAGAAGATTGGAAAAACGTTACCTGGTCTGATGAGTCTCGATTTCTGCTGTGACATTCGGATGGTAGGGTCAGAATATGGGGTGAACAACATGAAAGCATGGATCCATCCTGCATTGTATCAACCATTCAGGCTGGTGGTGGTGTTGTAATGTTGTTATATACCAACTGAGCATCGTTTAAACACCACAGCCTACCTGAGTATTGTTGCTGGCCATGTCCGTCCCTATATGACCACAGTGTACCCATTTTCTGATGGCTGCTTCCAGCAGGATAACACACCATGTCTGTTACAAAGATCAAATCATCTCAAACTGGTTTCTTG
>VUQI01038834.1:0-14515 GCA_015106735.1 Paratilapia polleni | reverse complement strand
GTTTTCCCCAGAAAGTTTCCCAATTATCTATGAAGCCCACATTGTTTTCTGGACACCACTCAGACAGCCAGCGATTCAGAGAGAACATGCGGCTAAACATGTCACTCCCGGTCCGATTAGGGAGGAGTCAGAGAAAACTACAGAGTCCGACATTGTTTTGGCAAAATTACGCACCGACTCAATATAAATTTTAGTGACCTCCGATTGGTGTAACTGGGTGTCATTATGTGAATTACAATCTTACCAAACCTACGTTTATCCTTAGCCAGCAGTTTTAAATTTCCTTCAATGTCGCCTGCTCTGGCCCCTGGAATACAATCGACTATGGTCGCTGGAGTCTCTAGCTTCACGTTTCTGAGAATAGAGTCGCCAATAAACAGAGTTTTTTTCCTCAGTGGGTGTGTCGCTGAGTGGGGAAAATCGATTTGAAACGTGAATGGGTTGGTGGTGTACCGGGGGCTTTTGTTTCGGACTACGCTTCCTCCTCACCGTCACCCAGCCGGCCTGATTCCCCGGCTGTACGGGGCCTGCTGGGGGAGAGGTAGCTGGAGCTAAGCTACCTTTGCCCGCACCGGCTACAGGGGCCTGGCTAGCTACAGGATTTTCAATGGTGCGGAGTCGAGTCTCCAATTCATTGAGCCTGGCCTCCAAAGCTACAAAGGCTGCCCCTCCCTGAGCCTGTTTCTCCTTTTAAAAGGGAGTTTTTCCTTCCCACTGTTGCCAAGTGCTTGCTCATAGGCGGTCATCTGACTGTTGGGGTTTTCTGTCTATATTGTACGGTCTTTACCGTACAATACAAAGTGCCTTGAGGTGACTATTGTTCTGAATTTGCGCTATATAAATAAAATTGAATTGAATTGAATTGAATAATCTATAGTCACTACAATTATTACTGCAATTAAACTCCAGTTTTAACTCTGACCCACAGATCAATTCAGACATATCCATTTTCCGGTTTATCTTTTCTCTACCCTCACGCTAACAGGGTCTCTCACCACAGAAAAAGGAAAAGAAAACCGGATACATTTTCACCAGTGAGGTGCTACTCCATCTGCAGAGCCACAGCAGCCTCATTTTCCCGTGTACATCACACAGGCGGCTGATTGTGAAAGATGATGCACTCGCACCTTGCTAACAGGTTCACAAAAGCCCACATGCTTAAGCCACCTTCGGCTAATTCAATTCCACCACCATTCCAGAGGTAATGGAGTGTGCCTGTACCTCCTTGCAGTTTGTGCATAGAAAAAGTGGGTTGACAGGGTGGGGTGGTTGATTGTGGTGGTCAGTCCATCACCCCTGTGAACTGATAAGGTTATCCTATTGTTGTGTTTAATTTTTCAGCTATCAGCTCGACTTACATGCCAAGGAAAGGAACTCAAAGCGACTGAAAAATTTCTGCATTGAAATCTCCTCCATCCACATTACGTAACAGAAAATACTTATCCCTTTCCTTTAGTGGGATCTAGACATTCAGATTGTTTTGCTGTCTGTGATTTTTGGCTTCCACCCCAATACAATTAGAGGTCAATGAAATATTTTGATGAGCAGCAGACTAAAAATAAATGCACAGACATTTTCCATTACTCTGAAAAATTATCAAAACAAGTTCCTTTTGACTGAAGACATGGAAACTGGAACTCTAGTCATTTCTGTTACTTCCCTTCAGTTTCCAGAAAATGATTCAAAAAGTGTATTTTTTGCTTGTTTAGTTGGTTGGTTGTTCTTTTGATATCTGTAATTGCTTTTATATGTAGTTGTAGTAGGATTAATTTTGCATTACCAAACAGACATGGATTTTACCTAGTCCTAGCCTAACCTAAAAAAATGTATATCTTCAGAGATTCAAAGAAAAAAGCTTTTAGTCTCAAACCAAGCTTATCATTTCTCTGGATACCTAGTCTGGAAGTCTAAATTAAATGTAGCGGTTTGATGACAACTTTACTTCAGGCACGCCAGGCGATACCCTTTTACACACCCAACTGTCAAATCTCATGTAGGGTTTGCTATTTAACCTGCTTTAGCCTGCCTGCAGTTGCACACATCTGCAAGTTGCTTTTCAATCCACCTCCAACTGAGCTCCTCCTTTTCGTTCTGTGTCCGACTTAACCAGCGTCATGTCTGCCTACCTGGTCTGTTTGGGGTCTTGCTGCTGCTCTCCCTTTCCATGTTTGCACATGAAATGCATGTAGTTGTGACAGTTATCTGCATGGTACTGCAGGAAGAGCTCAGAACAGACTCATTACCCACATATACAAACTACTGCAAATGGAAATAACAATCATCTTTTAGCTATAGCAGTCCTGAAAAACTTTAAAATTATTTAAATGCTTTCCATTTGGGCACCAGGGTGATGTACCATTGACATTTCAGCTCTTTCTTGTAATAAGAATCATCCCTGAGTCCCTGAGCAAATGTGCTCACTCACTCTGACTCATGATACAGTAAGAGGGTAAGCACTCCCTCAATCACAATTTAATACCTAAATGTGCCATCCCTCTTGCAGCCCTTTGAAATTCATTCATGCATATGTAAGAGGTTGGAGAAAAGCGTTTTGTGCACTGCGTGGTAATAACTAGCTGGATTAACATCTCAAACAAGTTTTACTTTGCCTTCATATTCAAAACATCCTTTTGAAAAGGATGTTTGTATGATATTATCTCCAAAAACATGAAGAATTTGTTATTGCATACCTCTTCAGTGGAGAGGAACAAGCTGAAATTGCAGAAATGCAATCTACTGAGAACGACTGAAATGGCCCATGAGTGGACGTCAAGCCTTCACAACTGCTAATCGTCTCTGTTCCTCTGATACACTCAGAATGAGTGACAGTGCATTGCTGCTGAGAGTGTCTGACTACTCACCAAAGCCACATAGAAACACAACATTCATCCTCAGACACTGTGGAGCCTTACCCACCTGCCATGAAATTGCTTTTCACTAAAAAACCAGCAGTAATAATAAAGGAAGAACAAAATCACCTGCAATATCAAAGTGATCTAAAATAGATCTGAAATATACTTTGATGGCATAAGATACATACAGAAGCCACTATTATTGCAATATGACAAAAAAAAAAACCTTTCCCTATTGGATCGGCATATTCAATACAGGGATGCATGGTGCATATCGGAAGCTCCTGAAACTTTTTTATATAATAATAGAAAGTTTAGACAGTGGAGTGAAACGAAAATTCCTTTTCTAATTTTAAAATCCCTACTCCTGAAATCCCTCTTTTCCCATTTTTGACAGGATTCAGAGTGCCTGAAAAGCAGCTGTCTCATTCATTTGTCCAGGCTTGACTGAGGACCTGCTAACTTGCCTGAAGTCTCCATTAATGAGACTAGACCAAGCTTATGGCATTCAGCATGTCACATAAACCTTTATTAATGTGGAGTTTCCAGCGGTCAAGAGAGGGGGCCAAGTTTTTAAATTCCTTACTCTACTGAATCAGTAGGGGACAAAAATTGCCCATGAAAGCCTAAAATTGCCCAAAAGCCCGTTATCTAACTTTAGTGGCAGGAGAAGAGAACACCACTGTGGACTTCATGTTATGTGGCCATAAATCTCGATTATTAAAAAAAGAATGCAATGCAAAAGAGAGCCTTTTATTACCATACTACAACTCCCCTAAATGTTATGTTGATAAAATAATGTGCATTAGTACTAGCTGTTTGTCTGGAAACCTCATGTTCATGAGGCAACACCGGGAAGTTACAGGTCCAAGCACAGAAATACCCGGGCACATGCCCCTTGATATACGCTTATATGGAGATTAAAAACAAATTGAATCATGTATGTTAAAAAGTAAGCTTTAGAGATGCTGATAAATGTAATTTTTTTTCATGTTTGGACAGAGACAGGCTGAGCATTTCCACCTGTTAGCAGTCTTTCCTGTGGATTTCCTCACATGAATTTCAACAAGGAAACTATATCAAACTATTGCAGAATGCCAAAACCATCTGAAAATAATAATAAGACTAAAGCATTTAGTCCAAAATCAAATTGGCAAATCAAAATTATAGTTAAGAAAAACTAAATAAAACTCTGAATCTGAACATGGTCAGAGCGGGATGGTAAAAATCACATGGCAAAAGCAAACAAAACAAAAAAAAAAAACAGGATGAAGAAGGAAATTAAAATAAACAACACCTTCTCAGCTCATAACCACTTGGGTCATAGAGATATGCACAAGGGTTCCTTTGTAGTCTTTTAAAGAGCCACAAAATCCATAATTGAGTCACAGACAGAAAAGCATGGTTTCTACTGAGACTTTGTTTTCACTCACTAATTTGTTTCATTTGAGCTCACTTGCTACATTTAGGCAGCAAACTACTTGGTTAGGTTTAGGAAAACACCGTAGCTTGAATTTGGCCCCTTCACAACATTAACCCTGCACGCTGAAAAATGAGTGTCCATGTGTGATAACCTCACTATTGCCATAAATCCAGTGTTTCACAATGCTGAAGCCAAAGAACATCTTGTGCATTTCTCAAAGGCTTTGACAAAACAGCAGTATTTGACACCCTGGAAATGAGAGCAGTCTGCTTCATCTCCCTAGTTTTAGGAACCACTGCTCTAAATCCAAAATCTGCACAGCATCAGTTGAAGTCACATAACTTGAATGAATGAAAGAATGAATGAAGAAGTGTATCTTTACTGCATTAAAGAGAATCTCACTAAATACAATAGTGGTTCTCAAAAATTTTCTGCCATGCTGCCAGTCTGAAACATGAAAATATTAATGCCTCGCCAGCTAAATGGAACTAATTTTATTTTTACCAATCACTTGTAGTGCGAGGGAAAATGTGGAAACTACCAGTAAGACTTATTAAGTAGTTTTAATGAACAAGATCAGAAGCAGTTTGTTTGTCACCGCATTTGCTTAATTTAGGCAACTTTAAGTTTGCTCAGCATCATTCCTTCTGGTCATCCATGCTCCTGCCAACTTGCAGTGGCTCCCCGACCCTCAGTTTATGAAACAGCGGTATACAGGATAAGTTCACTATAAATCAACTCTGGAATATTACAAATGTGTGTCATCTTATTTGTTGCCATAACTTGTTTCTATTCTAAACATTGAAAAAATAAACATATATCTCTTAAAAGCAGTCATGTGAATATTACTGTACATAAATAGGCCGTGTGAGACACACTGTAAAGAAAAGAGTGACAGGTCTATCATTTACAACCGGATTAGTCATTAGGATTAGTCACGATGAGGCTCCACGCAGCCTGAAGCCATCCATTAACTTCATGTCACCAAGTTTAGTTCATTTCATTGGGTGTATGAAGGGGACAAGATTTATGTCAAATACTTACAGAGACTCATGCATTGTGTTCAACACTAGACAAAAAAAGACAAACATTTCCTGTCTCAGACTGACTCTAAAGTTCAGCTTGGCTTTCAGATCATGCCCGATCTTTTATAAAGTGAAATCTGAATTTTTACAAATCATTACATCATGTACAGAAAGGCGAGCGAACTCCTACTGCAGACTGTGCATGTAAAAAATGAGATTTTCCATTGCTGTGTAAATCAAGCCTTGGTGCTCTCTGACCTTGAAACAACAGCTGCTCATTTTGCTCACAGCTTTTTAAGTTATAACGCATTTGCATGTTGAGCTGTGCCGAGCTGATGGATAGTAAACGTCAGCACCAAACATGAAGCAACCCTTTTAAAAAGAATAACGGAACAGGACCCATTGAGACTGTATTTTCACACACTCTGTAAAGACATCAAATGTCATGTGTCTGTGGTCCTATTGATCGCCCAGCAAGGCATCATGGGAAAGAACTCTGAAACAACCCACAGAGGTTAATGTACACGCATTCCAACCGGCTGGATATGAGTCAATATGTCGCTATCTATTGACTGTGAACCACTCAACAACATGTGCCAAGTGCAGAGCTAGATCTGAAGATTGTTTTTTTTAATTCACATGGAGTGCCAGCTAGGTGAGATTTACCCCATACCCCGGTGTTAAAGGAACACAGGCCTGAGGTAAGAAAATTAGAAAAGAAATTGAGAAAAACCACATTATCAGAAAAAACAATCAATTTAACAAATTACATTGAAAAAACAGCACAATAATATGAAGCAGTCAGTTGCAACGAATCTACTTGCACAGAATTATCATCTGAATCTGTGGCTCCCATTCGCTTTATCGAGCTTAATGGTTTGTTTCAAGTCATTGTTTTGCTTTCTGGTCCACCACTTCAGTGTTTTGGTTCACCACTCTCATAGCGTTGTTTGCAACCAGAGAAGGGAGCTGTAGGAAACATGCTAAATAACCAGATGTTTCTTTTATAAGTAAGTAAGTAAGTAAAGTTTACAACCCCAATTCCAAAAGAAGTTGGGATGCTGTGTAAAATGTAAATAAAAACAGAATGCAATAATTCGCAAATCTCATAAACCCATATTTTATTCACAATAGAACATAAAAAACATATCAAATGTTTAAGAAAATGTACCATTTTAAGCAAAAATGGGCTCATTTTGAATTTGATGGCAGCAACACGTCTCAAAAAAGTTGGGACAGGGCAACAAAAGTCTGGAAAAGTCAGTGGTACTAAACAGAATCAGGTGGAGGAACATTTTGCAACTAATCAGGTTAATTGGCAGCAAGTCAGTGACATGATCGGGTATATTAAAATAAAGGTTAGCAATCCAGGGATGATTTGCTCAGGCAAAAGAATAATGAATTACAATAATTGAGGTGTGGCAAAATACAACTGTGTATAATCATTTCCATTTCAGATTGAGTCACAAAATATTTAAGATGGGTAATATTCTGCAGATGATTAAAAACAAGTTCATACAAGACAACCAACATGTTTATCAAAACTGAATGCCTGATCAAAAATAACACCCAGATTTTTCACAGTTAGTAGGACTGATGATGAAATGGGTCCAAGATTCTCAGTCACCGTGGAGACAAAATTGTCAGGGGCACAGATAAGAACTTGAGTTTTTTTCTGTATTTAAAGACAGATAATAGGCTGCCATCCAGTTCTTTATAACATTAATGCAGTCCTGAAGGACAGATAACTTGGCTATATTCTGGGGTCTGAATGACATGTACAACTGGATATCATCTGTGTAACAATGCTATGAGATCTCAGGATGTGCCCAAGTGGAAGCATATACAAAGCAAACAAGATAACAAACCCCAAGAAACCTTGGGGCACACCACAAGATAAAGTGGCAGAAAAGGACACAAAATTAGCAGCAGCAACTGAAGAGCTCCTGTGAGACAGATAGGAAGAGAACCAATCCAGAGCTGACCTGGAGATGCCCACCCATGTTCAAAGTCTCTCAATCAGGATACCATGATCAACAGGTAAGGCAGCAGAAAGATCCAACAGCACAAGAGCCAGATTTCACCTTCATCTCTATGCATTAAAATATCATTTGAAACTCTAAGAAGACTTGTTTCAGTAGAGTGCATCTGACATAACCAAATTGAAACTTAGCTGTTACTTGCAGTAGAACCTCTGTAAGCTGGTTGGCCACCACTTTTTCTACAATTTTAGAAATAAAAGGAAATTTTGAATTTTGGTCTAAAATTCTGAGGGAGTGAAGGGTGAGCATTTTTCTTTTGGGACTTCAAGTGAAGGAATGTTGGATTTACATTTGTCAGGTGGCCAGAAACACAACTCCAAATTTTTAATTTAATTTCGCCACTTCCATTCATCAACTCCACTAATTAAGGCACACTCATGAGGGCAATATCATCTTTTCATCAGACTTTTTATTTTATTTCAAAACTGAATTAAAGGATAAACCTCTTGTGGTTACACCACCTTCTTTTAACGGAAGTCCTAAGACATATACAGAGAAGTTAACAAATATTAGAACAAAAACAATATCCATCCATCCATACAAAAATAGTGACAGCTGAGCTGACAAAGCAATGGAAAATACACAAAATAATGTCCTTTACACATTCACAACAGTCTGGGTCAGTGATCTGGAACAAGGTGACCTTTGAATGACAGAAAACCTGCTAAGTGGTCTGAGTGTCGGATAAACCTGCTGTTTGCGTGACTTTCAAACATTTTCCTGTGATTGTTTAAGCATTCAGGCACTCTTTGTGTTTTGCTGTAAAGGTCAGTGGAGCTGCTGTGTGTGGTTGCAGTGTTTGTAGTAGTACTTATGAGTGGTTAGAAGTATTCTTGTTGCTGTCGTTTTCTAGAAATATGTTCTTGTAAAACAATTTTGAATGAAGAAAATTGATATTTGAATGCACTCTTAGGGCTGATATATAAAATCTGTATCAGGGCAATACATGCCATGCACTCAGTCACCAGTTTATTGAGTGTACCAAACCAGAAATTGGTTATTTCATGGAGCGTCTGATGCTGCATGTGGTGCTTTTGATTAGAAATGCATTTAAGGTGGATATTATCAACTAAATCTGAGTGCATATAATAGCAAATGTAGGCAAAACCTATAAAATCTACTGAAATTCAATTTAAAAACAAATTAGAATTGGGGTCATAACTGATTTGTTCAGAAAACATGGTTTTAGGGCAGGAATTCTCAAGGTTTTTATGAGCGAGTTTTAATTTGGAAGCCAGCATATGATTGAAAGCGGCACATGATAAAAGGATGCAAACATTTTTAGTTAGTGTTTATAACATGTATCATCAGAAAATGGTGACTTGTGTAGGTAATTGTAATTTTTGTGCTAGTTTACTTTTTTTTCAGTTAGGAAGGTTTAGTCTTGCTCGCTACAATAGAAATTTGAAAGAGGATACCTTGTATTTTGTACATTGTATCCCAGTATGACCTATGAATTAACAACAAAGTAGGTGTTCTTTATTTGCTAAAATGGTGAGCCACAGAAAAATGCTACCAAGAGGTACCATTGGTTGGTGCAAGATAGCGATATAGGAATATAACCAGAATACAGTCAGCTGGCAACCAGTTGAGTCGAGTCCCCTATTCCAAAGAAAAGTGCTGCAGATGAGTTGCACTCATCAGTGCAGACTGACTTAGACTGATTGCAACATGTTAGTAATCTGTCTGCATTTATAAATTAGATGGCATTTATTTGCAAACCTTTACCAATCTGTCTGAGAGTGATTGCAGTCAGTCCAAGCAAGACCACGACTGTTTGGAGACAGGTTGCCTCCAAGCTGTGCAATCGCTTTGCAATCTGGTTGCCCAGAGGTTGAGCGTACAACATCCTCAGTTGGTCACCATAAATTAAATGCAATCACCAGACAACTGCTGATTTTTCCTAGTTTCAAGGAGGTTGCCGTCCTATTTTTTCTCTAGTGTGACTGAGCCATTATAAATAAGGAACAAATTGGCCATCCAAAGTCTCCTTACCACTTCTAATGCAGTGATGTTATCCATCAACCCCAATCTCCTCTCTACAGATTTTGTAACTCTGTAATATCCTCAGACAGATTCACTTGAATATAAATGCATAATGCTGTTTTTCTTTGACAAATAACAACAAAGATCTCAAATCACTTAACATATTACATTCTTAAAAGAAAAAAAACTGTACTTCATTAACAAACTTTCTGGTATGCCACCCTAAGTTGATCAAATGTGCCCTTGGCCCATCTGAAAAATTAAGCCACCAATCACTACTTGTTAGGAATCTTTTAACCTCCCATTTATTGAATGAAATCAATTGAGGAATCTGACCCAAGACTCCATAAAACCACCTATCTTCAGGTCAGTCAGAAGGTAACTATATTTTTCATGTGGCTACTGGTTTGGCCTGTTGTCTTGCCACATGCTGTCCAATTAGATAATTCACTGGTTTTGTGTAAGGTGTTAAAACAATAAAAGCAAACAGCTTTTCTTTCCATATTACAATTCCTGTACGACTTCGAATGGCAGCACCTTTCTCAGTGTCCAACAGCAAAGCAGAGACCTTACTCTGATCCCATGTGTTCTATCAGAGGATCCAGCTGCGCAACGAAGGAATAAAACATTGAGCAGCTTCAAATGTTTCTGATCAAAAAATCAGGAACAGAAATCACACAACAGACTGAACTTCACAGGCAGACGGACTAAAATCCCCTGTTGTGCTGCATGGTAAATATCTTCCACTCCTGCACACTTGTTGCTCAAATGCTTTGATTTGGCACAGCCGTTTCCCTTGCTGAACCATCAAAAACCTAATTTAAACACCAGAAAGACTGTGTATCTCTCTGCCTTTTTCTTTATCCACTGCGCTGCTTCTGTCTTATATGCTAATGCGTGAACACACAGCACTTTAGTCATGAATTTACCTTGGCTCTCTTTGGGAACAAATACCAGGCAGAACAAAGCTGAGCATACTTGTCCTAGATGAGATAGCTTGATGATATCTGTGTATGTGTGTGTGAATACATGCAAGTGTATCTGTGCAGGAACAAAAAGAGGATCAAACAAATGTGCATGAGCGCACATGCATGTTTCTTCTGTTCTTTTTAAGAGTCTCTCTTTGTCCCTGGAGACCCTCCACTCTGTAATCTATCATTCAACATGTTCATTAGTCTAAGTGTGTGTTTGTGTGTGTGCTGTATGTGATTCACCAGGCATCACTCGCCTGGGAATCAACATTAAGCGGTGCAGCAGTTCGCCATATGCTGAGATCAGGAAGAAGAACATCAATTAACAGACTTTTGATCCCATCTAATAAAGCACAAACACATTGTACAATAACAACTGATAGCAGTAAATCCCGCAATGGGATCCAGTAATCAATGGAAGTCTCTAAAGCTGACTCAGACCTAAAAATAGAGCAATCTTATAGCTCTCTAGTATTGGGAAAACAATTTAAGGCTGTAATCTGTCATTTTCTGTATGCAGTATTGATAGAGAACAAGTTCTGCATTGACGATCAAAAGCATGACAAATTTTATCTGATGACTTTGTTGGGAAAAATTAATGTCAAGGCCTACCGTGCAGCTTCATATGTCTTGTGGCCAATTTCAACCATGTAATCTGTCTTAGAGACCATCTCAAAAGACACAGATGTGTTGTCTGGCCTCGATGTTACAATAGAGACTATAAAAGATAAGCGTAGCTATGGTGACATCACCCACTGGTTTGTGAAGTCCTGTTATAAAACTCGACGCAATGAGCCAAGGATGGATGAGACTGTGAAGCCACACACTCATTGACTAATGACAAGTCTTTAGCCAATGAGAATACCCTGGATAATCCACCTTTCTGAGTCTTAGACCATAATTTACAAAACTGACTTATTGTTCTATTCAGTATGACCAAAAACTAGCAAATAAGGCCATGAAGTCATCTGGAAAGTGTTTACTGAGGTCACAGAGCAAGGGAGAAGAGGGCCATTTTCCCATAGACTTCTATACAACTGGAAGTCATTTTGCAACCACAAGTGTCACCCCACAGTGGCCATTAAACAGAATGCAGGTTTAAGGCAATTCTTTTATGGTTTCACTTTTTAGATCCTGAAGCAACATCCATGTGGTCAAAAGCTATTGTGAATGAAACAGTTTTAGAATGGGAGTAAGTCACTGTGCACAAACCATTTCTGAGAGAATGACTGATTAATAAAAGTGCATGTTGACACAAACTAGAAAAAGTAATTTAAAAAATGAAGCAGGACTATAGAGTAGATACACAACGCATCTTGAGCAATGGTCACTATATTACGTAGCCTATATTTCAGACTAAAAGAATAAGAATCAAAGCAAACTAATTAAAAGTCAGTATGGGACTGGTAATACGTTACCATTTGTGAGCCCTTTGGCAAATAATTTGTCAAATTAAAAACCTTGTAAAATATTTTCTCTGAATGCTCAAGCCAGGATTTATGCTGCTTACTGATGGATAGTATATTGATCTTTGAAACTCTGTTTCCTACCCAAAGAGGTGTAAGAAAAGCAGACTTGCTTTCACCCACATGGAATAAACCATCATATCTTATATTTTATTAATCTCAAATCAACCCAGAATGTTAGAGATGGAATGGATTCAACATATGGCACCTTTTCTATGTGAATAATAAAGGGGTTGAAGTGTGATCAACAGTTGCCAAGGTAACACATGTTTGCTCTCATATGTGATTTGTAACTAAATTTAATCAAAGCGGATGAAATCACCAGGCTGTTTTATTATAGAGCACGGTCTGCCACAGTCGAGATGGAGCCACTTTGAAGCATTTATTATTATTGTTTATTCATCATTCTTTTACAGAGCACGCACACACACGTTTTGCATCTAAAATAACCCTTAAACCACCTCAATTTTGGCTGAAATGCTTTTGGCACTAAAATAATGGTATTTTTAGAGATTCCTATTTATTATTTGGGTATGTTTAATAACTGATTAAATAATGTTATAATTTTTGTTATAGATTTAATCATTAGTCAGATAAATACTGTACTATATAAAGGATATGGTGACCCCTTGTGAATAAGGGAGCAGCTGAAAGTAGCCCATTAATGTTACTCTTAATATACAAATTTAGGAATTAAAATCAAATTTGGGGATAATTAAATGAGATTTATCATGTGCAGAGACCCTAAATTTATATGTTAATTTAAAAAATGAATATCCTATTAGGTCTGAAAGTAAGGGGTACTTACTACCTTTAAAGATCATTAAAATACTATTCAGAATACCAAAATTACTCAATTATTAATTACTAGATTATGGGTACTTTAATGTAACGGTTAAAGGGGACCTTCCAACTTCATATTTTTATTATTGGAGTCTAATAGATTAGCTTTAAATGATTAACTTATTCCACATTTGTCTTGGGCCTTGGTGAAGCCTCTCAGTTCATCCATTGTCTGAAACAAGCCATTTTAGCTCCTCTCCCTTTAATCCAACCTTCATTTGATTGGCTGCCCCTGACAAACAGAAAGCTTCAGCAGCAGGTAGGTGGGGCTGCTGTGCTCACAGACAGAGCTGTGTGCCTTAAATGACTATATTAAGGATATTCACTCTCACTGGTGCCAACAATCCAAAAAAAGTGTCGGAGACTGCACAATTAGAGCAGTCTGAGCCTGAGCTTCTGGCTCACAGGGATGATTTGTACACACATTGACCTCATTATTTGAAACTTTAACCATGTTAAAAATGAGCATCCATTGTTATACTATATATACAAAAGCAAAGCACAATATGTCTCCTTAAAAAATCCTTTTTTTTTTGGAGAGCACAAACCCACACAGAAATGTACGTACAGAGCATTACAGATTCCATCATATTGTTTTCTGCAGTAAAGAGACTGAAACGAGAGAAGCAACATAAAATGATGATCTAATGTCACCGGGGTTCAGTGTCTCATCAAACAATCAGACTCTGAGGCAGAATCTAAATGGCATTTGGTAAATAGTTATTTTCAACACTCGACATGTTCTGTGCCGCAGGTGGCAAGAATATCCATTCACCTCTTAGGGTGGTTTCTCTGCTCTCATTTCATTTCTCATGGATGAAAGAGAATAAGGGGAAATGCTGCCCGCTGGTTCTCACTTTACTCAACAGCACTCTGCACTGGGCTTTGGTTTGTCAAAAGCCAAAATGACTTCATTGTAATTCATGACATGTTTGAGAAGTAAGGGAGATGACAACTCTTAAGACACTCAATATCTCTCACTCCTGTTCATGAGGAGAGTGAAAAGATGAAGATTTTCTACAGATGAAATAACCTGGAGTTGGTATCCTGGCTCTTTTATGAGCTCTAAAATTTGTTTTGGTTGTACCAGCTGTATATATTTACATATGACTGGTACAGCGAAAACATACCATATACATATTACAAATAACAATATACAGTCATGTTAAAAAGAAAGTACACCCTCTTTCAGTTCTAAGGTTTTTCAATTATCCAGTTCTTACCGGGTTTTTAATTAGGTAAATACAACCTGAGACGAACAACAAAACATGACATATTACACTGCGTCATTATTTATTTAACAAAAATGAAGCCAAAATGCAGAAGCAGTGTGTGAAAAACTAAGTACAACCCATAATTCAGTAGCTTTTAGAACTACCTTTAGCAGCAATAACTTAAAGAAATTGTTTTCTGTATGATTTTATCAGTCTCTCAAATCTTTGTGGACGAATTTTGGCTCACTCTTCTTTGCAACTTTACTTCTGTTCATTGACATCTACTGGTATTTGTTTACCCACAGCTCTTTAAAGGTCCCTCCACAGCATTTCAGCCAGGTTGAGGTCCGGACCATTGCAGCACCTTGACTCTTTTCTTTTTCAGCCATTCTGTTGTAGATTTGCTGCTGTGCTTGAGATCACTATCCTTTTGCATGATGTAATTTTGGTCAAGCTTTAGCTGCCAGACAGATGGCCTCACATTTGACTCTAGCATACTTTGGTATACAGAGGAGTTCATGGCTGCAAAGCAAACCTAAATCATTAGCCCTCCACCACTGTGCTTAACAGTTGGTAGGTTGCGTTTGTGCTAATATGCTGCGTTTGGTTTTCACCAAATGTGGCACTGTGCATTATGGCCAAACATCTCCACTTTGGTCTTGTATATCTAAAGCACATTGTTCCAGAAGTTTT
>VUQI01038832.1:0-13645 GCA_015106735.1 Paratilapia polleni | reverse complement strand
ACCTCCTCCTCAAGATTGGGGATGAGGGGAAATGTGGCACCATTTAAAGGGAAATAAACAGGCTTTCCAACGGTATGAGATTTATTGTCAAGACGCATTGTTACAACAAAGAAATAATCGACCAAACACAAATTTCCTTACTTTTTCAGCTAAGTTGAGTTAGAGTACTGACAAAAACTGGAACTTTGGACTCCTTGGTGTGTTTGCTGGTATTTGTTTTAGATGAATGGACCTCTAGGGTCAACAGCAGACTGTTTAGATCTATTTAGTATGATAATTAGTTAATCTTTTAGCCTATTGAATGCAAAATGTCTGATGATAAATAAAACTACAATTATCTTTGATTAAAAAATTAAAAAATTCCTATTTTTGCTACAACAGATGTCATGTAATATGAAATATTTTACTCTTTAAAGAAACATTTTAACTGCTGCTAGATGCAAAGCAAATTTAACAGGATTCCATACAACATCTACGATTAGATTTTTGCAATAATTATAACTGATCTTCTGGGGACCATGAATGTAAATGCGAAGATTCTCAAGATATTTTATTCTGGACCAATATGGAGATGGTCAACAAACCCGTAGACCACTAGCATGGCTAAAACACACACACTTTAAACAAAGAGAGGAATGAAGCTTTTGGCTCTCAGATTAATAACTCATATATATCAAACCAAACACAGGAGTTCCTTTAGAAGGACTTTCTTTTAAAAATGACTGTAAGGAGTGAAAAAGCTGACCTGTATCCCTGGACACCTTTCTGGTCTGAAGCTGCTCTCTTTGTCCACCAGCAGTACCAAACTGTTCACTGCTTGGGGACACTGTTCCTGCAACAGTTTAACACTCCACTGAGCTAATCATGATAAATAAATCAATACATACACAATAATAAGAATTACTTGCTGCTACATTAAATAATATTAAATTAATGAAGAAAAAACTTTTATCACATTATCCATGACTAAGCAGAGGGTATCTGGATATGCTGTTTATGCTCAGGAGCAGATCTGTTTTAGGACTTGACCTTTCACTCAGTATTTATTGTCTGCAAATAGCAACATTTCAGCCAGACATTAACACGTAAACATCAATTACCTCTGATCTGCTGCGGTGAGCTGTAATAAAGAAAGTGTGTTTGCTTCTTACCTGGAGAGTCATCAAAGCCTTATAGAGCTGCGGCTGAGGGTTTGTTTTCCTCGCATCGAACATTAGTGTCATCCCAGCTTCTCTGACTTCTTTCCTAGAGACACAAACATTCAAGTCAGTTCATAACATTTCCACAACAAAACAGAGATGAAGAAAATGGAAGAAACCTGCTTTCCAATTCAGTGCTTTAAGCTTTTTGTTAAATGATTCCTTTATTACCTGGTAATAGAGTGGAAGTAGAGCAGCATCTGGAAGATCTCCTGGCTTGTTACAGCTGTTCGCCATCCCTGGTGGTCACCATACAGTTCAACTACCACCCTGCCTGTCCTGTCTCTGCCACCTGGAGGGGATAGGGAAAGGAGAGATGAGGAGAAAAATAAAAATTAACTCTCTACTCATGAGGATTTCCACAAATCAGCTGATCCAAAAGTCTGAAAGAGAGAAAAGCTTGGGTTTATTGTGTCACTGAATGCCAAATAATATTGCAACTGACAAAAGGAGTGAGACTATACTAACCGAATTAGAAACAGAAAGAGAGAAGAGCAAGAAAATAGGGGAAGAGCAAACAGAGTGGCAGAGAAGGTCAAAGTGGCTATAGTTAAAGGACCAGTACATAGGATTTAGGGGCCTCTATTAGCAGAAATAGATTATGCATCAGTATTAATATTTATGATTTCATTAGTGTATAACAACCTGCAACTACTAGTCATTGTGCTTTGCCACCTTAGAATGAGCTTCACATCTACATCACGAGTTCACCACGTTGCACCAACATGTTTCTGCAGCAGCCCAACACAAACAAACCAGGCTAAGCGGGGTCGTTCACATTTTTCTGTTGAATTCTGAAACCTCACTGCTAGATGCCCCAAAGTCCTACACACTGGTCCTTTATAAGTAGGCTTTACTGCAATTTAAGACAAAAAAACAAATGTTCTCTGTGAGAGAAAAGATAATTAAATAGCCATCTTTATTCTTATTAAAGAAAGAAAATCACAGAAAAAGACTCTCTCACACTGAAATACTGTCATATATTAGATAACAGAGCAGCATAGATAGCTATTTTTATATGATGCCCTTTTGTGCAATGTGGAGAATTTTGTATAGATGTTTTTACACATGCACTGCAGCCTTGAACCTTTCTAGACACTATCCAATGGAGGTGTATTCAGGCATTAAACAGTCTGATGTGTAACTGCACCCAATTGTCCAGTGAAGTCACAGCTAGCGAGCGGTCTTCATGCGTGCTGCCTGCTGCATGCTCTACACAGGAAGCATACTTGCCTAAACCAAATGGAGCATTTCTTATAGTGCTATATGTGAGAAAGGGCAACAACTTCAGACAATGTTCCAAGCTGATTCTCCAATCAGTGCACATGAATTATAAGGAGTAGCTGTAGATCTTATTTACTGTATCTCAAATTAATTACCTGTGAGAGATGCTACTCCCAGATACAAGGGGTGGGCTCTGGGGTCTGGAGATCCTAGGGGGAGGTGGTCAGGTCTAGGACGAGCAGAGGGGGCCTGGGAGGTCTTCTGTGTCTCTGCCACTAGAGGTGTATCTGTCCGTGATGGGTTCTGTATTTGATGGCTATTTCTACTAGTTATGGAAGTGCTGTCAGGCTGAGCACCATCTGCAGGAAGTTTTGAAATGAAATTAAATGAGCATCTACGGTAAAATAGAACTAGAACATGTGAAGAATGACATTACTCTGTACCTGGAACAACCATCTTCCTCCTGTTGATCTTTGGTGAAACTAATCTGAAGGCTGTGCTGTTTTTGCATTTGACCACATGCAGCTGGGGAATCTCTGCACAGGAGTCAGTATTTTCTCTTCTCCTTACATTTTTACCATCAACGATAACCAGTTCACACTTCTCTGAGGTGTCCACCACCGCAGTGGAGAGGGATGAACATCTCCTATCTGATGTGCATACTTCTCTGTTTTGTGATACTGTGAAAGACATCCCTGCAGGATTCGTTCTGTTTTGCAGCTGCTCACAGGGCTTGAGGGTCATGTGCATCCCAGAAATTTCATTAGACTTAAATGGTAATCCATGGTGTTTGGTGGAGACATCTGACTGTCTAGTATCATTTGAGCTTGACAGAGCTTTCGTATTGTTCATTTGTGTCTCTGCTGCTGAACTTGTTCCATTCACATTGTGTGTACTCCCATAAGATTTGGCAGATTTTACATCCTGTGGTTCCCTAAATGGCACAGTGGTCCTATCATTTGTCTGCTCTGGTAGCCCACCAAAGTGTAAAGCATTTATTCCCCTGTAATCCACACAGGAGGTGATGTTTGTATCTCCTGGTTTCCGGTATGGAACCGTGTTAATTTCTCCCGACTCCTTACAAACGGTTTCAGTGACAGAGGAAGGAGGCTGGTTTTGCATCCCAGGATCACAACACACTCTCTGAACGTTAGAACATGGATCCCACATTTCAGTCTCAAGTGGCCCCTGTCTGTTGTTACACAGTGAGAAATCACCATCCTCCTCCACCACAGCTAACGCATTGTTCCTCTCTTTCTCCTTTCCAAAGGTAACGGGATTTTGTAACGCAGCCTGGTAGGAGTCCCTGTATCGACATCTCAGCTCTTGAGCCCTGGAAACCTTTCCGCCCTGTTTTCTTTTCATACATGGGGTACAGGGTTTCTCTGAGAAACGGACAGTGCGGACACACTCAGAGAGATCAATGGAGTCAAAGTGAGGATGGTGTGGTTGGGAATGGCTGAAAGTGGATGGAGGTCCTGTCTCTGCATACATGTTGGGTCTAGAAGGACTTTGTGTTTGAGGTTTTATAGGTATCTGCACATGTGCTTGTGACTGTGTGGGAGGTGGGATATGTGTTGCTGTCTGTCTTTGTGTTTGTCTGTGTGACTCCATTTGTGCATGTAGCTGGGTTTGTGCGTGTCTCTGTGGATATCTCTGCATTTGTCCTTGAATTTGTGCGTATGGTTGGATTTGCACTTCTGACCTTTGTTTTTCTTCTGCAAGTGACTGAGCTCTACCAAAAAGCATAGTGGCCTGCAGTATATCAATATACTCCCCTTCTGCGCCAAAGTGGGCTGTTGACTCACCTCTGCTGGTATCTTGAATGTTTTTATCTTTACGTTTATCTTGCTCTGTGTTTTCAGAAACAATAATACCCTTATCCTCACCTTTGTATACAATTAGATCACCACTTGCAGGGGTGCATGAATCTGAAACAGTGCTTGTTTTTGTGCTTGTGTTTGTATTTGTCCCAGTAAAGCGGCTATCCCATGTATTAGGGGACACCCAGCCTATAGGCTTAGGCTCTGACTCAGTCTCTTTAACTTTGACCAGCCTCGATGAAGAAGCAGTGCTAGTATCCACCAGGCAAAGTGACACAGCAATACCGTGCTTCGCTGGACATATTCTGGTCTCCACAGAGAAGGCAGAGGGTTGTGAAGAAGATGTTAAAATTGAATTTTGAATGGTTATAGGAAACGGTTCAAGTGCAGATTCCTTTGAGGGAGTAAGAGGAAATGATTCATTAGATGAAGAATTAGGAGGTGAAAGGAGAGGAAGCGGAGATGGTAAAGGAAGATATGAGGGAGGAGCAGAGGCCATACTACTCCCAGCACTCTGTGGCAAGTCCACAAATTCAGGCACGGCCACCCGTTCCCATGGTAACCTCACCACGCCTTGCTCTGTGGCGAGCAGGCACTGGCTGAGAGGCGTTCCATGGCGGCCGTAGTTGATTTCATCTAACCAGTCAAGGCTGAATATACAAGGATAGGAAGTTTCAGGGATTGGGGTTTCCTCAACTACTTCTGCACTCAAGCCTTCCTCTTCCAGGAGGCTGCAGACCACAATGCGAGCTGATTGGTCACAGAATGGTGCCACCTGGAGATAAAAGTCACCCGGCTGAAGCAGCAGTGGGTTGATGGGAGCGAGGTGGACAACAACTTGGTCACATAAGCACAGAGGCCAGCCCTCACAGACGAAAAGCACACCGGAGTACTGAGCCTAAAGGGGACAGAACATGGATAATAGAAAGAAATGCACTTAGTATTCTGTGGATATCTTAGGGTAGTGTTGTTCCATATTAACAAAAATGCTGAATGTACATTTATGTCTCTTCAGCTTAGCACACCACTGTAGCATACAAAACAATGACTTACACATGCAGCCTGCTGCACAGTGTCTAAGATGTGCTTGGCTGGGACCAGAAAGTCCAGCAAGCACCGCAGGGCGTCTCCCTGATAGCGACTGTCAATGATTTGGAAGAGCTGGCTGAGAAGTGTGGGGGCGGTGGCCTCAAAGGGCGGGTACAGCACAGACAGAAGGTTCTGGATGGAGCCCTCCAGAGAATCAAAGTTCTGAAAATACAAGAGAGAGAGCAGAAATATACACGTTATTTAATGACAAATAAAAGTACATCAAATTCTCACATTTAAACTTCGCACCAGTGATTTCCTGAACTGCATAATGATGCCATTTGTGACCCCCCCAAAAAAAATTTACTCTGCTGTCCTACATCATTTTCACATATATTCGTTCAGCTGCTTTGAACTTGAAACGTATGATATGGATAAATGACTGCGATCATCCAACATTTAATTCTCTATTTGAAAAGAAAGAAGTCAGATGCTTTCATCTGACTGTTGTCTCACAGTAAATTACATAGGCCTTGTCCTCAGCCCCATGACACACACAGAGAACAGCTTCACAAACACACTAACACAAACACTTCATGCTCATCAATGAATATTCAGGCAGCCAGTCTGACGACAAACATCCAAGTAAACATAGTGTGTGATGGCTGGTCCCAAGGCTAGCTAGCCTGCTGGTTTATGGTTTCACATTCCCTTTGACCTGAACTCATGGCCCACTACCCACTTTAGGCCCTGCTTTATTTAGACCAGCAAAGGCCACAGCAACAGACCTCTGGGGTTAATATACAGTATATACATGCATGACTGAGGCTCTGGGGGGAGATATATGGCTACAAGAAGGGTGATGTGTGAATGTCCATGCAGAAGCTGGATTTTGTTACATTTGGATAGAGTTAGGATCGTTGTCCCCCTTATTTTCAGTGCTATCTAATGTAATGCATATATTGTAATCTAATGTACTGTATATTCTCATTAAGGTTATGTTCCTACTCAACTCAAGGATTCAAAGCTGTAGTGACAGACATGGATAAGCAGAGATGGAAACACAGAAGGGTGTGTCTGGGTGTGATGAATTAGCTCCCCTCACACTGATACTCGCTCACTGCCTCATGTGCAGTGCATCTTCTTACTTCTGTGAAAGACTGTGCAGCACTTTTGGTCTTCAAACGGTCTTAACACTTCTAAGGATGCATATCTGTAATCTCTAAAAAGTGACTTTCAACTTCTGTGCATAATGTGCCTAAAGGTTTCTTGTTTTTTGTTTTTTTTTTTTTGCTGCTGCCTGTTCTCATTTTCCATCTGGCCATCCACCCTCTTCATCTCATCCCCTCAGATTATCATCTAAGGATCGCTGGAATCTCCACCAGTCCGTAGCGCCTACAGCTTCAGAAACAACACTGTGACTCAGAGCTGTTTGGTCAGTTCTGACACACCCCGCTGGGACAAAACACAACAATGGTTATTGTGATAAAAAGAAAGAAAAGGAGAAGGGGATAAGTGGGACTGTTATAAAAAAAAAGTGGAGGTAGCTGTTGAATTAGGGCAGGATGTGGATGGTTGCAGATTCAGAAGCTCTTTATGAAGTGTAAGCAAATTCAACTCACAGTTTATAAATTTTAATTTTCCAATCTTAATCACCAAGAAAAGAACACCTGCTTCATCAGCTCTTAAATAATGCCAGTGAAAGGGCCTGTTGGAGGTCTACATTTAGGCCTCTGATTCTTGGCAAAGGGCAGCTTAGGCTAAAATGTTGTGCCTACACAAAGGAGAGTGACACTACTGAGTGCATTCACACTGCTGGTCATGAGCAAGCTGTGAGAGGAAGGACAAATCACCAGTTACTGTATGTCCACTAACGAAGATGCACATTTAAATGATTTTAAAATGTGTATTTTTAATCTGCGTGTTTACTGGTTAGTCTGCTTCCAGTATGCGGCGTATGAGCAGGTTGCATGGGCATGTCTCTCTGCCGAGGCTGGCTCACTGTTGCTGCAGATTCACACGGCTCTATATAAACACCCAGATCTTTCTCACTCAGCCACTGAAAGAAATGACGATGCTCACATTACTGTGGATAAGATGTCCCAGTGCTGGAGCTGAGGACGGTTTGAATATTTCTGTCCAGTATCATTATGAAACAGAAATAGTCCTTGAACATTCCTGATGTCAAGGAGGTTCCTGCCTGGACAAGAAGAAAATACTTAACAATAAAAAAGGAAACTGTGCATGGTGACTTAATACATTCCTGTGGTGCATGTGTTTTTTGGGGAATTTTTTTCTTTTTCATTAATAGTATCTGGTGGCGAGTGACAGGAAATGTAGGACGAGGGAATAAAATGCATCAAAGGTCCCTGGTTGGATTTGAACTGAGGATGATTACATGGTGTGCTTCTTTGATCCCTAAACTAGGACACCAGGATGATCCCAATTGTACCAGTTTCAAGAAAAATTGTTTCCAGATTGGGTCATTAATTTCCATTATTCCTATTGACTGATATGGACAAACTATTTCTTGGAAAGAATGAAAAACTCCAGATATTTATTCTTGAATTCAGGAAGAAGACTTTAGGGGAGACAAATAAAACAAAATAATCAGCCAAAATGTTATATTTGATTCAGGTTTCATGATTGCTAGCTTCCATGGAAAATTTATTTTCATCTTTTCTTATTATTAACATAGTTGCACCTCTTTATGAGTCCAATGAAGTATCAATATTCAGTTTTTGAAATATTAAATAAGCAAAGAGCCTGAGAAATATGTGAAGCCCAACAAGCACAGCGGCTCTGATTTGGCAAAACTTCAAAGTCTTTGCAGACACTGATATGGCCTCTAAATAAGCATTAAAAGAATCAATTTCCTGTGTTTATGTCTGCGTTTTTTCTTCGAAGCTGATATACACAGATTCCCTTCTGGATTACACAAACTATTTAAAATGGTTTTCCTGCTGCCAACAATATGATGCAGGACAATCATGGATTCATGTATGTTCCTTACAAGAAGGAGCTCCTTATGATTCTTTATTACAGCTTCTGTAGGCATTATGAAATTATGTCTTTAAAGAGGCTACAGATGACTAAACATATAATTTCCCATCTGGACTTGAAAGTTAAATTACCCAAACAAAGGTCAAAACAACAATCAGATCAAGTCACCTGTGTTTCCAGTCACGGCTCATGCACCATTTTTAACTGTTTACATCACTGCAGATGGATGTGACACATTTATGCAAGATATCTGTCATCGAATCATTTGAGCAGCATTTCTTTCAAACCTTAAGTGTTGTTTGAAAGTAAAGATGAAATCAAAATCTGATAGCTCAGTTAATTATGCCTGCAGGGAAAACTTAATCACTGCACAACTTTATGAGACTATGTCCCTTTGCCTTCTGTAGTACAAATCACTGAAATTTTCTGACACCCTGTCTGTGGAGAAGACATTTGGGCTAGCTGAAATAATGTATTTGTCTGAATTTCTACAGTAAAGTATCCTCCTGTTATGCCTCAGAAGAGGGCAAAGCTGAGAAAGCAGGAAAGCTCGGTGATGGGATGTTTAACCCGCTGGAACAATCTCAAATGATGCTAGATGCTGAATCAGTGAGAAATCAAGGTTAGGGGGATCATTTTTTATCAGTAAATTCTTATTGACACCACAGTCATAGTGTCCTGTATATGATCACTGACTTGCTGTGGAGAGTTAACAAAGTGTAAGTGTACTTAACAATAAAGATTTACAAAAGTTCAAAAACCAAATGTTTTCCGCCTCAGGATTCTTAGTTTTAGAAATGCCAAGCTTTCAAAACAGAGCTTAATATTTTTGCACAATAGTTTGGCAAAACATCATATTTGCAAAACAGCTGAATCCTATCTCTCTATTTAGTATGTGCCCCCCCTAACATGAGGGAAACATTTTTGGATTTTTACACTATATTTAAGGTCCATCAATCTCTGTGCTTCTTCTCAGCAGGATGGACTCCATCGCTAACGTCACTGCATTATGACGAAATGGAGTGTGTTCGGTCTGCAGCTCTGTTGACCCATTCACAGAAAATGACAAACTGGTGAATGACGACAGCTCTCAGAAACACGTGACCTGGCCAGCAAACACTTTTAGAGTCAGACAACCTGACATATTTAGTAATTTTGAGGAAAATTCAATTGTGCTGTAAACCAATTAGCTCTAATGCAGAAGCTGTGCTGTGACGCACCACAGAACAATCGATGGAGCGCAGTAGAGGCTCACACCAGGCATGGGACAAAATGTGAGCTCATGAATGGTCTTTTTGTAAAAACAGTTGCCCTTCAAAGATAACTTTCTTTAATAATGATAAACCAACATTCACACATTTTTTAAAGAGTATCTTTCAGCGGTGAGCTACATCTGGGAAAAATCTGTGAAATTTGTTCACCCACCCTTCATAACTGAATTCAGTTAGTGTTATTACAACTATATTTACATAGTTTTTAAATTTCATTGAAATGCTATCATTACATTATCTTTATTGTATTTTTCATTCTTTGTGACTGTAGAAAATGTTTACATTTGAAATTACAGATAAATGTAAATTTGACTAAAATCTGAAGAGCATGTCTTTGCTAACAGCAACATTATTTATTTTACTTTTTTTAATATTAGGATGCCAGCAGTTAGACTGTAGCTGTTCCGTATTGTTGTTGTCTCATATAACAGGCAAAGTTATTCCTGATGCACAAAAGCATCTCTTACTTTTTTAGAGCATTTGTTTGCATGAATAATTTACCATCCGATGCTATTTACAGCTTGGAAATCTGAAGCAGAAAAAGCGTTTACTCAGAGAAAAGGTACCAAATCCCATCTTTTGTCAGAACAGCTTTACTTTTTTGAGTAAATGGATGAACCTAATAGATACAGCATTGTACCTTTTAGCCTAAAAGCTGCACCTTTAGACTAAAAGGTAGAAAGAGAGTCGCAAAAGTTTTTTTCTCCAGTTTCTTTTACCCAGTGTGACAGATTGTTCCTCTCTACTTCAACACACAGAGCGACACCTGAAAGGTGTCAGAGGCACAAACCAAATTACACTGGGGTCAGACATAAACACAGACTTAAAAGAATCACTATACACGACCACTATGGCATCGAGATGGCCAGACATGATATTTAGCAGCTTCACCGGGATCAGCAAATCGGACCTTGTGGAGGGCAAACACCAATCATGATGGCCTTGATTAGCAGGACAGTTTGAAGGTGGCTGTAAAGTAGCAGTCAGGAGGCAGGGAGACCTGTGTTTAAGTCATTAAAAACACGTCAGGGGTTTATGAATGAGCTGAGACTTTAAGCACGTCTTCAAACTCATCATGAGTGAGTTGACGTGTCTGTGCTGTGTATGCACGAGGTGTGTGATTATATCAAAGTGTGGCATAGCTTTCACTGACACACTCGTCTCATCTGTAATTAGCTCACAGCTGCGCTTAATGTAACTCATACCAGCAGATTTCATAACAAAGATCCAGAAATGACCACTTAGACATAGGAAAAACAGGTGAAAGCATGGCTAAACCACACTCATTCTACAAATCAGAACTAACATTAAAACACATGATGCCATATCTTTAAAATGTGTCAAACTGAATCCAAAAATTACTTAAACATATACAAAACAAGTACAGAAAGACTAAATAGGACTCTTTTTGGTGTATTTAAATAACTTGCAGCCCTGCACATGGGCACACAAATTAGGGTTAATAAACACATTTTAGCTCAGCCAACTCAAAGTGTCTGACAGTTATTGGAAAAGTCTTTTAGTACCATCAGTAATGTTTTTGTATTTCTAGCCAAAGCAGCACACACGAGTGGGCTACCCAGGTAAAGGGTAAGTGATGATTTGTACTTTTGCAAACAGAGTTGTTGAACTGACTGTTACGTATGTTCCATTGAATCACCAGGACAGGACAAGACGTCTTTCTGCTGAGAGAAAAAAGATGCTCTGTGTAACCTGGTCAACGCAGGAACAAATACCCAAACATTGAGGTCACTCCTTAAACACGAATAGTCGGGTTAATGGACTCTGGTTTCAACAACATGGCAAAAATGCAGGAAAGAGGGCGGGAAAAATAGTGGTACACACACACACACATATGCAGAGTCCTGCCAAATAAAACCTCTATGAGAGCTGGGCGGGCATTTTAAAATTCAGCTCTCTACATAACATCCGAGCAGCAGGTCTGTGCCAAACTAAATCCACTTTAGAAACTGGGCACACCCTCTCTGCAGTCCAGGTAGATGTGACAACACAGAGAAAATGCACTCATTCATTCACTCCTGCATCGAGCCGAGACTCTCACCTCAGGCAAATTTTAAAAAAAAGTGTTTTACTCTAAATTAAAATCCATTCTTCTTTTTATACCATCACACCTCGGGCTAAAAGATCTGCTGTCTTTTTTGCCAGTGATTACATGACTCACATCTCACGTACTAATAAGTGGAAGGAGGCAGACACAGTGGCTGGTTTGTGAAATCTGCCTTAATGCTCAGTAACCTGAAACCTTCACCTTGAGTGAAAACACTGTGGCAGAGCAGCAGCCAGTATAAGCTATGGGACCTATGCTGTACGTTATACGCAGTCAGAGTACATGCGTGTTACAGCATAAAGGGCTACTTGTCAGGACGTAATAAATACATGACTCTGTGGTACTACTTAAAAAGAAGACAGTGCTCTACCTGTCATGTCCTCTACACGTTAGGAGAGAAAACTGCATGTGTTTCATTTTAGCTTTGTTAAAAGGGGCAAGATGCTAGAGTTAGTAATGGTCATTTAGTGTATTAAATCTCTTATCCAAAGATTTACAAGTGGAAAATAAGAAAAGCAGAAAATCTTCACATTTTACAATCTGGAACGAACTTATGTTCATCATTTTGTTTGATAAATTTCAAACTAACATTTAGGTAGAAGACAGAAAAGATGCCATTTAAGATTAATTCTACATTATACAGGGTTGGCAGTTATTGCAAATAACTAGTAAAGACCAAACAGGCAAAATGTTCACTCTGGATGAAAAACAGCACACACAGCAGACTCTCACGTTACCATCTTCCTTTCTGCGTGCTGCCTTTTCCAGTTGTCACAACAGCAGCATTTTCTGAGATAATCCAAAAGGAGTGAGAATCATCTACAAAGCTGCTGCTCCTGCTCGCTGGCTGCTGAACCAAAATGAAATCCATTCTGCCTAGACGCTCGTTCACAGCTGAGTGGCTCAGGACGACCTCAAGCAAGCTGGATGAGCATTGGTCAAGTGTTCAGCTCGTCCACACAGTCTGTGATTTGTCCTGTTATCTCTCCCTCACTCTCTCTCTGTGCACGCTGTGCTTTCTGTGTCTGTTTTTCTGTCTCTCTGTGTTTGTTCTCTCCTTCTCCCAGCACCTCAAGTGCCGGCCGTTATGTTCTATGTTTGTCTGAGAGAGGAAACATGACCAAACATGAGGAGTGGTGAGAGAGAGAGCAAAACAGAGAGTCCACGTACATTTGCTCTGCAAATTCTCAGTTTTTCTCTGTGGCATCTTATGACACACACACAAACGCGCTCACACACACACACACACACACACACACACACAGAGCAAGAGAGGGGCTCAATATCATGGTCATAATTGGCTTATAATGCCAAAGAGGAACATGATCCTTGATGCCACCCAGCCACTGTCAGCTGAAACTAAACTAAATGACACAGAATATGTGTGTGTATGTGTGTGTACTTGTTTAGAGATCTTTGTGAGGACAAAAATTCGCATGAGGCTATAGTTGTGAGGACCAACCATGATTTGTGAGGACAAAACACTGGTCCTCATGAATTTGAAGGGATTTTTGAGCATTTTTGAGGCTCAAAATGTGGTTTTAGGGTTAGGATTACAATTAGGTTGTGGTTAGGTTTAGGGTAAGGGTTAGGGTTAGGCTTTAATTTCTGATGGTTAGGGTTAGGATAAAGGGGCTAGGGAAAGCATTATGTCAATGGAGTTCCCCACTAAGATGTCAAAACGAGTGTGTGTGTGTATGTTCAATTCAATTCAATTCAATTCAATTCAATTCAATTCAATTCAATTCAATTCAATTTTATTTGTACAGCGCCAAATCACAACAACAGTCGCCTCAAGGCGCTTTATATTTTAGGGTAAAGACCCTACAATATTAGACAGAAAAGACAGGAAACCCCAACAATCAGACGACCCCCTATGAGCAAGCACTTGGCAACAGTGGGAAGGAAAAACTCCCTTTTAACAGGAAGAAACCTCCGGCAGAACCAGGCTCAGGGAGGGGCAGCCATCTGCCGCGACCGGTTGGGGATGAGGGGAAACAGAAGAGAGCAGAGGGAGACAGGACAAAA
>VUQI01038828.1:0-13054 GCA_015106735.1 Paratilapia polleni | reverse complement strand
GCCTGTCAAACTGTGTTATCTTTGGCATTTTTCATAGATTCAAACTAAAGAAATGGGAACAAATGATGTGTTTTTGTGACAGGCTGCTAGTAACAAAGTACCTAAAGATACAATTTAAAATTGGTTCTTTGCTAAGTTGTCTGTTATGTGTAGACACAACACTGGTTCATCCCTTGAGTTAGGTGCCTTTTTATACTTGAATGATTCATAGGTCAGTGTTAAGTGGCTTAACAAACAAAAATAAAACATTCCTCCGAAAATGGTCAGGTACAAGGACTGGACTGAAAATGAGTGAAAAAGCAGCCAATGTCCAAAGGAAAGCTTTGAAAGACCTCCAGAAAGCCTGGAGAACTATTGCTCAAGACCACTTTTTAAAGAAATTACAAGAAATTCTGGCTCCTTGGAAGCAAAATATAAAGAAATCAGGGGTGGCTCAAGACTTTTGCACAACACTGTATATTGTCATAATTTAATGATAAATCACTTTTTCCAATGAGACATTTGTGGGATCTCATGTGGGATGACATTCTCATCATTAGTGTATGAATTCTTGAGTTGTGATCAAATGTGTTTTGTGAGTTCACAGTGACCTTTGACCACCAGATTCTAAGCAGTTCATTGCCGAGTCCAAGCACACATTTTGTGTAATGAAATTTCATCCAGGTGCTGCTGACATATTGTGTTCAAGAGAATGGGACCGATGCTTCTGTCATCAGTCTGGAGGGACAGAGAAAAAAATAGCCACACTCACAGAAATTGAGCCTACGTATACTTTAACCAGACTTCAGTGTTAGCAGCATAAAATGAGTCAGTACATACACAGAATCAAAACTCAAATGTTTTAATTGTGTAGTATATTAATAATGCACATCATAATAACAAAAACTCGTTCACAGACATTAAAGCAATGAAGTCGGGAGACATGATAAACAACCTGCAGTTTCCCACATTAAAACTTTGAGATAGTTAAAGAACGGCACCAATTGCCCCTAACTTAGCTTACAGCTGTCTGTGTCATTTCTTTAATGCATGTATTATATTTGAGTATGTATGAGACAGCAGGTAAAGTCAGTTAAGTGTTTCAAACATTTCTTATTATTAACCATGAGGGGAAATTAAGATTAAGCATTAAAAGTGTCAGCTGAGCCTAAAACTATGAATGCTTTACCAGTGTAATTTATAGCACTGCAGGGCTGCCTTCATTCCAAAAGAAGAAAAAAAACAAGAGTCAGGCATGCATGGCAAGAAAAAAAAAAACAGAGAGAGGTACCTGCTGAAACACTCAGCTGACATCTGCTGTGAATGAGTATTTGCATTCCTATTCATGTACTGTAAACTGTGGAACATTTTACAATGCAAAGACGAAAATGCAATGAAGCAAAACACAGCTCACAAGAGAGGGACGGACCAAGGACATATCCTTACTCAGTAATTAGCGGTGGGCAGTATTCAAGTGAATCTAAATCATTTGAATGTGCAGGTTGACTGATCCTTTAATATAAAGCTTAATGAGGTTATAATATCAGAGAGGAAACAAACTGAATTTAAAAAACACAAATTAAACCAAAAGCATCTCCAAGCAACAAGGAGATGGGTGACAGCTTTAACAGCTGAAAATGTACCCCTTTTCTTATTCGTGGCTCTGCGTGCTGTGATTAAGTGCACACTTAACAAAAGTGTTGCATCAAACTTAAGAATTACAGCTCTGAATTTTCACACACACTCAAAAAGTAACGTGATAAACTAACCTAATTATACACCAACCACTGGCAGGTGGAGTGAATCACACTGATCATCTCATTAGAAAGCAATGATCTGCTGGGAAACCTTATGTCCTGAGATTCATCAGAATGCCACTGTGTCATACTGTGTAAGGTGGCCCCCCCTCCTCAATTCTCTCACACTCCCCAACGGCAGCAGTCTCCCTCAGCAACTCCAAAAATGGGAAACTCACATCAAAACAATCACAACGTATAAATAGCACTACAGGCTAGAAGATATTTGAATTTTGGGGTGAACTATCCCTTTAATTCTATCTTGATTGCTTCCGATCAAATCTATCATGGTGATGTATAAAGACAAAGTTACATAAATTGTACATCTGTATCCATTTGGAAAATTTCCACTAAGACTAGATACACAGATTTTAGTTGTTTTTTTTTTATGTAGAGCTGTTGCCTAATAAATATTCCCCTGTGATTACATCATCATTATTCTGCTCATCTCCTTGCTGTAAACAGCAGTAATAACAGCCTGAGAGTCATAATTTATTTCAGCTCATTCATGACAGATTGATGGGGGAATATTTTACAGCCTAGTAATTTGGGAATACACCATCTTCGCTTTGAAACTAATTCTGGGAAAATAAGTACAGTTTCAAGCAGCGCAGACCGACGGCTGCATTCTGGGCTGTGAAGCAACTTTGTTTTCCTCCTCTGAGTACAGCTAAGATGTTTAGTGCTCCGAGTAAAGGAGCCTAATCACTTGTGGCATTCACTCAAGAACAATAAACCACTGAGGCTGACTGTTCAAGTCTGAAGAAAGACATCAAATCTCCACAACAAAATAGCTGATGCAGTCAAAGGAGAATATTTGTGTTTCAAAAATTACAGGGTTCAACTAAATTCCAGCTAAAAAAAACAGCTAAAAAAAACTTTGGGGGTTTTGTGGTGGCATTAGATACACTAGCAAACCTCCTCCTGTAGTCATGATGAAACAACAATACTGAGCGTATATTTGATAGCCATCCTCCTATTAATGTCTGTCATTCAGCCAAACTGAATCCAATCTGACTACAGTGTGGGGGGAGAGGGAGTGAAGGAAAGGAGCTGAGGGGATGGAGCGGTCTAGCACTTGTTAATTAAGAAAATCTGACACCAGAGCAAGACCTGAGGCCCAAAAATACTGACCCTATCAGACCTGACAGCCTGTAAGCAGAAAACACAGGACAGGAGTTGCAAACCATGACATAACTGAAAACTCCACTGCAAATACATCTTTGCTTAAATCTCTACAGCATGATGTTGTGCTCAGGCAACAAACCACATTTTTGGTCATTACACTGTCCCTTAAATTTTTTATTTATTTATTTTCTTTTATCTAATGACACAAGACATGTACTGTTTAGTGAAATGAGGAGTAGAAGAGGGTTTGACCTTTGACCTGGGGGTGGAGCAATCCTTTCAGGAACCAAATCAGCCTGGGATGCAGGGCCAGCTACTGCTAAGACTAATAACTTTTTTTTATACATGTTTAAAGTGAAATAACTATATTAAAAATATGCGCATGTGAATGAATATGTAAAGAAGCATATTTGGTAGCTTAAAGACAGATCTTGATTTCTTTTTCCTTTTTTTTTTCTAAAACAGCATTTTCGGGTTTGTCGCCTCACGGCAACATTATGCAGTTTATCCACTTTTCTTAGGGCATTAATGGTAAAGCAGTCCTTCCAAACTCTGGTCCTAGGGACTGCTTGTTTTAGGTTTTTAGGCGCTTACTTGCTCCAAAACACTTGATTCAAATGATGATCTTGCTGTCAGGAAAGCTGCAGCATTTAATCATTTGATCACTTGATCATTTGAAATATGTGTGTTGGAGCAGGGATTGGAGTCATGGGGAGAACCTTATCTTTATATCCATTCAGCTCACAAAGACATGCTGAAATCACCAACCAACCACATTCCATTTGGCCAAAGATGTGTGTCCACTAAACATGGTGAGTAACAAACAAGAACTTTTTATGGGAGGAAGGAATGTGATTGGACAGTTAGATTTACTCCCTCAGTGAGGACAGTGAACTTGATGAGAGTGACGGTGAGTAAGAGTGGACCCCAGAATCAGGTTTGAGGAACAGTTAGGAGATCAGGGGTCAGTTAAGGGTCACACATATGTGAGGTGTGTGAGTAAGCAATGGTGTGTAACATAAGTGATGATGTGCGTATGCGTGTGTGTGGGTGTTCGTGTGTCAGGAGCTTGGAGAGGACTCCAAAAGTCAAATGACAGAAATGTGATATCTATCTGTGATTCTTGAGGTTCCACACAGAATAGTCATCAATGTCAGACACATAGAAACACACAGGCCTACAAACTAACCCATGCATGCATGAGCACACACACACACAAACACAGTTATTTGGTTGTTAGATTAAATGCTTATATGAAAATTAACTTGATGTTTGTTTAAAATAAAAATGAAATTTTTGAATAAATTGCTTGTTTTCTCCTAATTCTACTACATGAGTATACATAGAAAATCGTGAGATTTTGGTACCCTTATACCACATTGTTGCCCTGAGGCAATGAACCAATTTATGTCGGGGGGGGGGCTAATTTGTTCATTGATATATCAACATCATTGACATTGTCATAGCATCTAGCATTGTCATAATAAATATTGCTGGACTTGCTGCTGGAATGTCTGACAAGATAAACATTTATCTTGAGGATTGTTTGTTGGCCAAATAAGTAAAAAGATTAACCTGCAGGAAATACTATTATCTTTCAACAGATTTCAGCAACCTTACAAGTTTACTGTCAGCCACACTGTGTAACATGGATCTAATAAACTGGTGTAGGACATCATGTTTGATGTATGCAAAATGTACCAACTAAGTAGAAGGCAATAAAGTACAGCTGTAAATCCTTCGCCATTTCTCTCCATGCTTATCCTCCTTGGTGGTTATGATAACAGCTGGAGAACACATGATACAAACAAGGCTTCTGATGCCACAGCTCTGCTAGATTTTTTAAAGTTCTATTTGCATATAATGCAAACAAAAAAACAAAAAAAGAAACATTACATTGATCATTTTGTTACCCCAGGAATAAGCCAGATGCTGGTGCAGTTTTGTTCCATTATTTGCACAGCCTAAATTCATACCAGGAGTTTCAGAAGCAGAGCGTTTAGTCTGCACAGGGTTTTTATTTTGAAAATTGACCAGATTATGTATTCTGTTCCTGTGTCTTACCAATCTTTGCCAAATCTGAGCCTCTCTCACAGTGCGACCATCCTTTCTGGAGGCATGACCATAGATATCACTATGATTCATGTGATCATCTTTATCTGGGACATCCTAACATCACACAATGTACACCTGGTTTTACTTTAATAAAGCAATGTCCATAAAGCTTGCCATTGTAGCAAACTGCCAATTTTTCACTTGGAATATGCATACATTTTTTAAACAATGGGTCTTTGCCCACAAAAGTAAGCAGGCCACTCATTTCAACTGAATTTTGCCAAGATGAGACTGTTGCTCCTGTAGCAGACTTTATCACTACCTTCATTATTTAAGGTATATATAGCCAGAATTGAGATATAGTTCAAAAAATTGTTAAAAGTCCTGAACATGTAGTCATATCTTACTAACGTACGTAAATCTGCAGATATGCACATCACTTCAGCTTGCAGAGTAATGCTAAACTTGACATTTTAAAAGCTTTTTCTGTCTAAAGCAGATCTGCATCTCCATTTGGCAAAGTCTCTAAGGTCATTTGTGAATCTCGTGAGGGAGGTACATACATACATATTTGGTACATACATGCATAACCTTGCAACTCCTTCTTAAGACCTTGTTCAGAGGAGGGCTGCACAATTAATCACATTTTAATCTCGATCACAATTTTGGCTAGTTTCCCAGACTAGACTGGAGGAGTAATATCATGTTAAAAGAATGACATACAACAAAATTCAAATGTCTGGCACAGCGGAAGATGAAGAGCTTGTCCCTTGAAGCGGATCATCATTCATTGATTGGATTTAGCGCAAGTGATGTTAACCAAGAAGAAATTTGCTGCGTGTCTGTACCACAAAGCAACACAACTAACTTATTCAACGCCTGAGACGACAGGGCCAAGAAAAACAGTGCAGTGGTTGCTAACATGAATCATAAAAGCGAGCCTGTACAGCACATCTGCGTATCCTTCCAGCTCCCAGAGACACGCCGAAATCACCAAACAATCGCAAAAGATGTGTGTCCACTAAACACGGTGAGAAATGAACGCTTCAGGAAAATGGTCGACACACTGGTCAAAAGATATGTTATGTTATCCCCTCGCGCAATTATTTTTCCAAACTATCAATACCTGCGCTATATACAAAATGTCGCAGGGGAAATAGAGAGGGCTCTCTCAGCTGTCGAGTACTTTACTACGAGATTAATTTATAAAGACCAATTTTTGCTTTACTGTTTTGTTTAAATGACAGCGTAATAAAAACATTTTTTTGCCACTAAAATCAATGAATAATCATGACGAATAATCATAATTATCATTTTGGCCACAATCGTGAGGGTAAAGGAGCTACGCAGACGATGACAATGACATGTACAATGAGTATAAATACACGCTTTTAAGAAGTAGACTTCAGGACTGTGTGGTAATACATTGTGTCCACGCATGTGGGTGTCTTTGTTGTCGAGTCTCCTGAATCTCCTTGGCAGGCTAAAAAGATTGCCACAACAGACAAATGTACCTGCTGTGCATAGTCAGTTGTTAAGTTATGACTGCTCAGAGATGGGGTTTTACACACAGTAAATGTAATTTTTATATACTTTGTAAACATTTTACTGCATAAGAACTATACTAATAAACAAGCAGGTGAGGATGAGGTTGCAGAAAGGAGATTTGGTAAGAGCCAGCTGTACATGCGAATTACATTTCTTCTCATCAGTTCCTGTCAAATCACCCTGTACGTGTCAAATGTGCAAAAATACTCAAAATAAAAAAAGCACTGGGTGGAAAAATCCAATCTCACCTCAGCCTCTCCTCCTCCTTTTTTCGCAGTTTCATGTCCCGCTGGACCACCTTCAAGACGTGCTCAGCCTCATCGTCTGTCAGGCCCGACAGGTCCAGCTTTCGGCCCATTGTTCCTGCCCTCGCCACACCGAGCTGCTGCTGCTAGTCAAAGAGGAGGAAGAGAGGGACAGGAACTGCTGCTCGGGGGGCCGAGGCTGGGACGACCCTGAAAAAAGACAAACAAATAGAAAGATTTTTTTTTTTTTAATGAATTTGTGCGTTTGTGGAATAAATTCACTTGATCTGATATCATTTACATGCCTGACATTTGTCAGTGTGTCTGAATGGATTTTAGTCATTTAATACAGGATCCTGTTCACCTCACTATGCAAATGACTGCTGCTTTACCTGCAGGACAATTCCATCACTGAAAAGTGAATAACTAGTGCATGGAAAGCATTTTCTTTTTACATTTTAGGACCAGCTATAATTTGCTACATGAACTAGCACCAGAAAGAAATCTACAGGACAAATTTTAACCTAAGAAATTTATACTGCCTTTTTCAAGTAAATGTATTCAACATCTTCCCATAATGTTTGTATATTTCGAGGCTATCTAATAGTAATGTGCTATTTGTGCCAAAATGAAATCAGCCAAATACGGCAGTTCTGCAATTAATCATAGCTTTTAATTTTGCAATTTTTTTGTCAAAGATTTTTAGAGAATGACATTTCTGGTCAAACAGAGACAGGACTATAGAAGTCTATGCTGGCTAAGACTTTACTGATAGGCCAAGAGTCTTCCTCGGGAGCTGAGAAATAAAGCCAAAAACTGCAGTTCCTCTACTGGCCACTTGAGGCTAACTCCAAAAGCAAATCAATCTCCATAGACTCCCATGGTAAAGTGCCCAATTTTAGAGCTGAAATAAACATGCTTAAGCCTAGTACAAAAATTGCTTTGGTCTCTCTAGCTAATTTTCCCCTTCATACCAACCATACCATACTGTATAGAGGTGTATAATTCACACATTGTAAGGTTATCATTTTAAGGTGCGGGGCCCCTTTGACTGACAAGTAGATGCTGGAACAGGCAGCTGAAGTTGATAGTTGTCACCTCAGTTAACTGGAGTCACTGAACTGAACCTCTTGACCATGTCCATGGTGCTGGTGTCTTTTGAAGCATTTTTTAATGCTTTTAATCTGAAAAATAACATGGCTTGCTATGTGGTAATTTGTACTAATGGCACATGAAATAGCATATTAGTACTTATGGTGAAGTAACAATAGAACTATAGAGAGATAGAGGGGTTGCCTTAAAAAAAAAAAACAGAGTAATGAAAGGAGGGAAAGAGACGCAAAGACAGATGAGGAGATGGACAGGAGGAGAAGGTCCATTAACAACAGAGGCTAAAAAGAAGATGGGAGAGCTCTGGCAACTGACAGAGCTATGATGACTCAGAAGACCAGACAATTATGTCCATTCTATTATTGGGCCAACAGCTTTATCGACAGCGCATCTCCCTTTTTGTCCTGCTTCTTAGTCATTCCTCCAGTCACTTCAGGACCTGTCTCACCCCAAAACACTGTTAAACTTCTTGAATTTTCCATTTAAATGTCAGAAAACAAAACTTAGATAGTCATAGTTGATTTAAATACAGCAATCAGTCCCATTTTACCTTTATTAACATTTCATGTTTAACTGTAACATTCAGTTACGGAAATATAGACCATTTCAATAGTCTAAAACTGAACAGGGGATGTCATTTTGATGAAACCAGTTTTCATTTGTATCTAGGAATATAACACCTAATCCCCAAAAGCAAATGTAAACACACACAATTAATTGCACATGCAAAGTATGAGAAAAATTTTTTTCACGTTATCAGCAACTGTGAAACAAAGCTGTTAAATCTCTGTTTCAGAAATCTGGTATCGCACAGAGTAAATACACTGTCACAATACCAGCGCTTCTCATTCAGCCATTGTGACAAGAGACCTTGCCCTTTGCCTCTGTAAAGGCTTTCAAGTCTGCCAGAATCACATTTTTCACACAAACTGTTAAAATACACACTCAGTCACATGTGGATGTACGAATACACACGCCAGCATATGCCCACAAATATTAAAGATGTACTCTGAAAAAAAAAATATCACTGATAGTCACCTTTATTTTTCTGTGATGTAGAAAAAAGAAAAACAATCTGGAAAGCATGGTTTGTTGCTCTGCATGTGTTTTTTCACTGATTTGAACACTTTTAACCACAGACTGTATATTAAAGAAGGATGTAGACTCCAGTTTTGAAAAGTAAAGCCCATTCAGAAGTGTGTTAAACCTGCATTCCTTCTAATCACCAGCAGGGGGGGCAACTTGTTGGCTGCTAAAAGAATTTAGATTGTATAGAAATCAAAAGAAAAAAAAATTACCCTTCTTTTTAACTGACTTAACCCCAGCCACACTTTTCCAATGAGTTTATGGTCTTCTCCTTGATTGTTTTGGAAAATACATTTAGAGCAAAACAGATGCTAAAGCAGAGTATGTTTCAGGCAACGGAAAGATTTTGTTTGATGAGTTGCTATTGTATTGGGCACAGTCTCATCAGCTGTTCAGTGAGACCCACCCCCCCATTTCAAAACCCAAGATGCAATGGACAAAATGTTGAACATGAGGCTTCAAAAAGCAAGATCACAAACCACTGAGTGACATCACAGAGGCTACGCCCATCTTTTACATACAGTCTGTGCATTTGACCAATCCAGTATATCACAGGTAATGGATTTGTTTATGTTACCTAGGCAAGAACTGGCACACTTTCATGCTTTTGAAGCAAAAAAGCAGTTCCCTACCCTAATTTTTACCCTTCTTGACTTTCCATCCGAATTTTATCGTAGCAATAACAAATACTGGACCACTGAGCAGGTTTGTGTTTTAACATAAAAACTTCAGCATTCAGCAGCACAGCTACATCCAGTTAGATCAGCAAAGACAGGAAAAGATAAAAAACAGAAAGACAGCATACATCATATCTCAAAGTCTAAGTGTAAAGAGCTGACTAGGAGTATAGCTCTGGTTTATTTAACCCTAGCATCTTCATCATTAATGTGGTTACTGCACCGCCATGTGTCTTACTAACTTTGCACTACTTCACCTTTATTGCACCTCTATAGCTCTTCATATTCATGCAAACACGAATGCCAAGACACCTTTTCTCACCTGAACACTGACTGTGTTGATCTCAGTTGTGCATTAGACTATTTTCTACTAAACCCACCACTGAAACTCTTAAACTAATAGTGCAGAATACATTTTTACTCCTTAAATTACGAGCTGAATGTCAACCTATCGGCTCTGGAACAAATTGCAGCAGCATCAGCAGGCCATTGGGCCCAGTTATTTTTCTTAAATCCATGTTACTTTCAGTGTATAGCGGCGATGAATACACCATGATTATATGGCCATTATTGTATAGTCACAAGGGAAGGCAATTATTTAGGCCTTCTTTTTATAGTGAGTGGTGTCAAGGACAGGGATGAAGCATCATTTATGCGTGAGTGTCTGCATCTGAAGTTTAGTGACGCATATACTTGAGGGTAGAAACAGACACTATAAACACACAGCCAGTTGATTCGTACTTTTACTGATAATTTCCAACAACATGCAACGCATACAAACACACAGACATGTGTGCATATTATGGCTCATATTTAAGCTTCTTATATGGAGCAGTGTCACTACTCTGCAGCATCACTAACACACCAAAGTCAAAAGCACAAGTGCACACAGATGCAAAAGGGAAACAGAAAAATCGTCATTCACCGACACTGACTTGAAACTGCCTTATTGGTTCAAAGCTCTACCAATCTGCTCTGCGTTCTGAATGACGATAGGATAAAGAGTGAACTGAATAAAAGTGATCTGTATATTTTTACCTCTCAGAGGTCAAAGCTGCCTTTACACCAATAACTATCAGCCTATCAAACAGTTAAAATGTCATCTGCAGAAACTAGAGGTCCTGTTTCATGTAGACTGAATGTAATACAGTCACCATGAACCATGTGTCAGCATGATTCATGGTGAGCATGTCATCATAAATACAGTACATCCAACTCTACAGGCACACTTACAAGGTAGTAGCGTGTCAATTATAAAGTAGCCACCCATAACGCAAACCCTGCTTGAACACCATGTTGTACAAAATAAGACTTAAAATTGGCAATTTAGATCATTTTCATTTTTTTCATATCCCTTTATACAGTTTAATTAATTTTTGCAACCAGAGGAGTCAACCATGGCTGGCCTTTAAATAGAATGCAGGTTTAAGGTACCTCCACATTGGCTTCAGCCCATCCTTTAGGCCCCAGTCACACAGGCCTAAAGACCTGTCAGTGACCCCCTGGTAACCACCAGTTGGTTAGGGGAAAATGTGTATTCCTAATCGGTTGCCTAATGGTTGGAGGTATATGGTGCTGCATCAAAAACCTCCTTGTGATTCCTTTGGTCACTAGCAGATTACTGTGGTCACCTGTAGTTTGCATGGAAGACACCGACTTGTCTGCACTAGTCAACTACTCACTAAGTGGTTGTGAAACTGTAAAGAGTGCAATGCAAACTGCAAATGAAGACTGTTGGCCTTCAGAGTAAATGTTGTGCCTTACTGTGAAACCAACACATTGTTCCAACTTTTACTTTGAAGGCAAACGGTCTCCGTTTCCGGTTTGCGTCGCACTTTTTCAAGTTTCACTACCGTTCGGTAGTGAGTTAGCGAGTGTTTACAGAAAAGTCAGTGTCTTCCATGCAAACTGACCATGGCAATATGCTAATGACCAAAGCAATCACAGGGAGGTTTTTGGTGCAGCACCTTCTTTGTGACCAATTTCACCTAGCGACTGCTAGCAACCTCCAGCAACCAGACAAGGGCTATGTCCACACATACACGGGTATTTTTTAATATGGGAATTTTTCTGAGTTTGTTTTTAAAAATATCTCCATCCATCATGAAAATGCAAAAAACAATCTGAAGCGCTGTCAAGAGCATGCCAAAGCAACGAGTGGCGATATAATCCAAACCATGAAGAAATGTTGGCCAATCAAAAGCCCACAAACAATAATGGTGCAAAGTTTTAGTGTCAAAAAAGGAGATAAAGGTACACCTTTGACGTTGCGAGACAAAATCTCTGTTTTCATTGTCTACACATAACCACAAAAACAGAGTTTGTGAAAATCTTCCCCCTGGCAGGAGTTTTTCAAAACCTCCATTTTCAGTGATCCAAAATATTTTTACGTGTGGACGAAAGGCCAAAACACATAGAAAAAGCTACGTTTACCAAAATACTCGTGTATGTGTGGACATAGCCCAGGTTTATACAATATGAGAATATGGGAATATGAGAATAGACCTGTGTGACTGAGGATTTATGTACAGTCTGTAGTGAAATATGATAAATTGCCTCAACTGATATCACTTACAGTGCCTTGCCAAAGTATTCATACCCCTTGAACTTTTCCACATTTTCTCACGTTACAACCACAAACCTAAGTGTATTTTATTGGGATTTTATGTGATACACCAACACAAAGTAGTATATAATTGTGAAGAACAGGAAAAATGATACATGGTATTCAAAATTCTTTACAAATAAAAATCTGAAAAGTGTGTCCTGCATTAGTATTCAGCACCCCTGAGTCAATACTTTCTCAAACCACCTTTCACTGCAATTACAGCTGCATGTTTTTTGGGGTATGTCTCTATAAGCTTTGCACATCTAGAGACTGCAAGTTTTGCCCATTCTTCTTTGCAAAATAGCTCCAGTTCACTCAGATTAGATAGAGAGCATCTGTGAACAGCAATTTTCAAGTCTTCCCACGGATTCTCATTAGGATTTAGGTCTGGACTTTGACTGGGCCATTCTAACACATGAATATGCTTTGATCTAAACTATTCCATTGTAGCTCTGGCTGTATGTTTAGGGTCGTTGTCCTGCTGGAAGGTGAACCTCTGCCCCAATCTCAAGTCTTTTGGAGCCTCTAACAGGTTTTCTTCCAGGATTGCCCTGTATTTAGCTCCATCCATCTTCCCATCAACTCTGACCAGCTTCCCTGCCCCTGCTGAAAAAAAGCATCCCCACAGCATGATGCTGCCACCACCATGTTTCACGGTGGGGATGGTGTGTTCAGGTTGATGTGCAATGTTAGGTTTCTGCCACACATAGTGTTTTGCAAAAAGTTAAATTTTGGTCTCATCTGACCAGAGCACCTCCTTCCACATGTTTGCTGTGTCCCCTACATGGTTTGTGGCAAACTGCAAACAGGACTTCTTATGGC
>VUQI01038827.1:0-12327 GCA_015106735.1 Paratilapia polleni | reverse complement strand
CTTTCTTTGGAAATTTTTGTGCTTAATTTGTTTTTTGCTTGATTTTTGGTTTATTTTTTGGTGGTCTGGGAACAGACACAGTCTCTACAGGGATGGGGTTTTGGGGGGGTGGCAGGAGGAGAGAAGCTGCAGAGAAGCGTGTAAGACTGCAACTCTGCTTCCTGGTCCCAACTCTGGATAGTCACATTTTGGGGGGTTTAATAAATTCTGCCATATTTCTAGAAATGAGAGCTGCTCCATCCAAAGTGGGATGGATGCCGTCTCTCCTAATAAGACCAGGTTTTCCCCAGAAAGTTTCCCAATTATCTATGAAGCCCACATTGTTTTCTGGACACCACTCAGACAGCCAGAGATTTAGAGAGAACATGCGGCTAAACATGTCACTCCTGGTCCGATTAGGGAGGGGACCAGAGAAAACTACAGAGTCCGACATTGTTTTGGCAAAATTACACACCAACTCAATATTAATTTTAGTGACCTCCGATTGGCGTAATCGGGTGTCATTACTACCTTGAATCTAATAGAAAAAGTGATGCGTTTTCAATTAACACTAATTCAGTAATAAAGACATTTAGATCTGAAGGAAGTTTAAACATCCATTCTAGTAGACAAGCTGCAATTTTAATTTTTAACCACAGCACACTAAATAAAATTTCTACTGAATACAAGCAGGTACATTTTCTGCGGTATGGTATGCAAATCTTCTAAAAGTTCACATCTTTTACCAATTAAAAAAAAAATCCCTCACTGTAAATTAACCTTTAAAATAAACAAGCTGTTTCATCAACATGGTGGTTTACTGCAGACTTTCATTCAGGTATACTAGCAGCAATTACGCAGGTGATCTTCTGCTCTGAAGAGCAAAGTGAAATGACGAATTCCCCATGGGCAGCAGTACAGAAATAAAATAACAGAAGGGTAAATGAGTTGAATTCAGCTTGTAGAGAGGCATCCCTTTCGCACAACACACTGTGTAAACTCTTGAAAAACACATCAACCATAGACTTGCCTTGAGGCTTCAGTCAAGGCTTCGCTGATGACATGCCATTTGCCTGTGATCTAACTTGCTAGTTGATGCTGCCTATATAAAATCAGCCCCTTAGGATAAAAAACAAACTGTGAATTCCTCTCGATCTTCTGTGTTATGATGGATCCCCCTGATTCTTTCAACACCAACCTCCATCCATTAGGCAATCATCATCTCTGACTCTACCTCGGGGACCTACTTATATGACACTGCATTCTTCTCTGCGATTGGCCTGGCAGGCTTTCTGTTGCCTCACTGTTGCCATGGTTTCGACAGGAGCTGCGCTGCAGTGTTTGCTAGCTCCATCTGTCTTGGATGTCAGCTGGGTGGAAAATGCTGCGATTCCACTCATTTTCTCAGTGGGGGGTGGCATCCTTCCTGCTGCCACTCCTCTGTGTATGTGCTAGCACAGATCAACACAGTCCCTGACTCAAGTTCAGACGCAGCTCGACAGTAAAGAGGATTTTTGTTTGGTGTTGGACATGCTTCATTGATTTGAAGGCAAAATAATGTTAAGGAAGTTGAACAGATATGCTCGGCTCGACTCTGAGTCCAAAGAGAAACAAGGTCACTCACATCAGCAAAAATGTTAAACCAGTTCAAATTTCATAATTAAAAATGCTTAGCTGCTGCTTATTTCACATTTCAGTTTCCACATTAATCAGCACAGACATTTCAAGCATTTTCCATCACTGAACACTTTCTAAATTACTACTCACTGGAAAATTAGCTGGTCTAAGTTTGAAAATAATTGACACCATATCAGAAAATACCACAGGCAATAAAGATGTTTTTTTTTTCTAACAGTGAATGGGCTTGTGTGCTCACAGAGGTAATACCAGAGTACAGGCATGCTTGAGGGCAAGAGGCTTGTAGCTTTTCCACCTAAGATTATCACAAGTAACTCTGGTTTGCTGGCCCTTAGCCATTTCTACTAGAGCATACCAGTATGGGTCCAGTGTTTCCCTCAGGGTGGTGGTGTTTTTGTAGAAACAGACTTGCTACATTGGAAATCACATTCAATAAAAAAATAAGTGGTAGTCAGATAACAAACTCAAAAAAAGAAATTGCACTGCACTGCTAAAAGACAACTACAGGCAGTCCGACAACATAAATAACAATGAATCACTCTGACACTTTTCATTGTAAGAGGAGTGCATGGATTTTTGACCTCTCACAGGAACTGGAATATCTTTGGGCAGAAGATTTTAGGCTGAATATTCTTACAAGTGGGTGAGTAATAGTGTCTGATATTCCCCAAGACCCCTTGATGTGTGAGGGCCCGGGGTCATCTGAGGGGTCCTGTCTTGCCATAAATGTCACAGCTCATAGACACTGCTTGGGCCTTAGTCTTTTGATCCTAATTAAATGTTACTGCTCACCAACTGCCAAGATAAAGAGGAAGTGCAGGAGTAGAGAGAAAGCAGTGTAAGGAAAGCAGGGGAGGGAAGGTCTATGTAAGCATGTGTAATACTTGGTTCAATTTGCACTATCAAAGTAAATGAAATAACTCTACAAATGTATAACTGTCTCTAAATTTATTTTTTATGTATTCACTTTTGTGTTCTTGCTTCCCAGTGTGGTTAAAAAGTGCTATTACCATCTGGGCAGTTATGCACCCAATTGCACTACCATATTTATTTATTTGCACATCTGACCATGCAATAATTAATCAGCTATGTTACATGTTTGTCAAATAATTGCTAAAGACAATAATAATGTTGATTTAACTTTCATTGGTTTATTTTCATAATTTATCTAGCCATTCATTTATTATTATTTATTTCTTCATTTATTATGTTAGTTTGTGTCATCACACACACACACACACACACACACACAAATCTTCTGTGTTAGTTGCAGGGTATGTGGGAAGTGACACACAAAAGTTGACGTGAAGGCTGCTACTACATATTTATTCTGAACAACAATTATTACAATAGACTAGAGCCACAGGCCAATGTATGTGTACTGTTCACATATGTCTCCAAACCCTCCCAAAATAGGCCACTGCACTGTAAAAGACAAGCGTAAACCATTTCTACTTAACTACAGGCTGACAGCGCCAGACCAAAGGCTAAAATGCTGTAGATAAATGCTGTCCATCATGTCTGGAAGAATGAGTGCAATGCATGTGGCTCCCGTAAAACCCCAACTTCACTCGAGACTGGCAGAGACAAGGCCTTGTCAATAAGGAATGGTAAACAGCTTATGGGAAAGAGGGAAGCACTGCAAGGCTCTGATGGCTAGTTCAACAAGTACAGTTCGGGAGGTCAGGATTTTATGTGGTGCAAGTACAACCATGGGAAATAACTAAGGCAGTGTGTTTTCAAGACAAATTCTCTTTTTTGAATATTCTTTGTGCATATTGGCACATACAAAAAAACATACTGTACATGTCAAAAAAGTACAAGTGTAAAAATGGTCATGATAACAGTAATAACAGTAAGTGTTTTAAAAAAACAAGTAAAAACGTAAAAATAGTACACACATACCTGTCCATGTACCAACTTCAACTTTCTAAAGAAATAAACATTTAAATTATGGAGGAAAGCAAATGGTCAGACACAGTTGTCACATTGGTGGCAAATTATCATATTTTTGATATTTAGGAATGATGACTGACACATCAATTAAAATTTTGTTTTTCAGCTACAGGTAATCGATTAATGACTCAAGCACTTTAAAAAGCCAAAGTCGTGTGTCATTACAGCCGCACTGATGTTGCTGGAGGACCTTGATAACGTGCCACAATCGGTAAAATTGCAGTTCTTCATTTTTTTAACTGACAGGCCTAATGAGTGGCGTAGCAGGCAGAAGTACTGATACGGAAACAGCTCATTAAAGGTGTGTCGGCAGCCACAAGTGGAAATGGGGCCAGTAAATGTGCAGTGATTGATGCATAAAAAAGAATCATTTGTTTACCTAGCCCTGCAATTCTGACAAAAAAAGGCAAAAGCACATTTCTATCTTGAGTAAAACAGAATTACATAACTCTGACTGAAAGTTTTAGGAAAGAAGGAGAGAGAAAAAGCACAGAGAGAGGCATGGCTTGTCAATGGCTTGACAAGAAAAATTGTATGGCTGTCAAACTGTTCAGAAAGCCTCAATCAGTAAAGAACATATCTGTCTGCATACCCAGACAAAACTTACAACTATGTTTCTTGAGGCAGGATGGGTTAGAGATTTAACCACCAACTCTGCTATTAGTGGACAACCCACTCTACCATGTGAGCCACGGCAACCAACAAACTTGCTACCATTCACAGGCAGCCCTCCCGTCTAAGAGGACCATTACTGTAATTGTAGTGTAGAAATGTGCAGTGATGGGAGATCTGACCTTGACAGGGCAACACTGAGGCAGAACAACACCAGGTGACCATCAGCTCGCCACTCGGCTGAGAGACAGCTGCTGATCGCATCAGGAGGTCCTCAATCGATAAGCCGGCATAACAACACTGAACTCCAAAAGGGGTCTTGTGTGCTTGAGTGCTTGTGTGTGCATTGGCAGGATTTGTCACATATGAGTGCCAGTGCTGCTGCTGGATATCAGTGGTTGGCTGTGGATTGGGACTCAGATGTTTAAATGTTATTTATCAGTGCATGGAAAAACAATCAGCTTAACGCAGCACTACATTACAAATTATTTGCCTTTTTGTAACAAATGCTGAAGGATGATGATGTGTGTCAGTGAAGCTGTGTCTAGGGTAGGCTATGCTTTAACCTATCAGGGTAACAAACTTAAATGATAGATGTGCTTGCACTGTTTGCAAAGACACACAGCGGCCAGGTTTGTGGTTTGTTAAAGTCACCCTGGCGTTGTGATTTCACTTTCCCAAGCCAAAGTCAACTGTAATCAAGGTAGGGCTTTGTATAGAGTGGCATTTGCTAATGGCCCAGCCCAGTCAGGACACCCTGGCTATGTTGGGACAAGTCACAGGTTCTGTCACCCTGAATAAGCCTGTTGTCCACATCGAGGCTGAGAGAGCAGGCTGCTGGTCAGCTTGTATTAATTTCAGAGGGATGCAGGGACTTGCTGTGTCCATAGTGGTGACAATAGCAGAGCCAAGGTGTCTCCTGGGAAGGCATGCTGTCACTCCTGCCACAGTAATGTCCACACAGGAGGCTTAACATTTCTTTTTTTCCATTTCCTTTCTTTCTCTTCAGCAGCACCTGGCACTGGTACAGCTCATTTCAGACAGTAGCGGCATGTGAGAAGAGCTTGCCCGTCTTTGTAGGAGTATGAGTGAGAGAGAACGAAAAAACAGGATCGTTGGTAGTTGGCAGCTCCTGTGTGCTCCCATTTTAAGGTGGCAAATGTGTCACATTGTGAGAGCCGCTACCTGCTTGGCAGCTGCGAACCGTCTCCCTGCAGCTCTGTTTGTCACTTGCCTTCTCTTTCCCTCTTTGTCTTTGCCTCCCAGTATGACTCCTTAGACCACTGATCTACCAATTTGCCATTGCCTCAAACATCCCAATTAGTGGGCACACACAGAAGCAACGTAACTGCTCAGTCAAACTTAAAAAGTCAGAGTATAAAAACATCGGAGAGGCCATTAGATGTCTGAATTCAGTCAAGTGTGCAGAGGAGAGAAGCCGTTTTTACCTGTGGATGGCAATTAAAGCAGCTTGAGTGTCTGGCAGTGACTGTACCTGAGTGCTCTGCTTTGCAATCAGAGCTTAATTATACAAAAAGAAACTCATTCTAATATTCTTAATTGGCATTTTTTTCTCTCATCTTACTATCACTCTTTGTACTCTTGGTACACAAGCGATTATAACCAGTTTAGTACAGATAGCGTTTTTCTTTTACCTTTATTCATGTTTTTTTTTTTCCCCTTTCTCAACAGGGTTACATTTACTAATTCACTGAGATATTGGAGTATTTTTAAATTGCCATTGCTTTTGAGTAAACAGAAAGTCAGGTCTATAAAACTATAAAAAACATTTTCTCAAATACCGCACACAGTACAGGCTTGAGGGACTTGTATTTTAGAATCAAATACACTGCAGTACATTTATATTAAATCTAGTCACTAGTAAGTTTGCAGATTACATCATGGGCCTTCGACTTAACACACCACCTCACAGTCTTTTTTTAAGCTGCAGATCACTGTATTCCCTTTCAGTCGTTCCCATCCACTTAATGTTCAATCTGAATCTTTTTCTTTCTTGAGAGCAAATACAGCTGCTGTAATTTTCAATCTTCAATCACAGAACCCTACTTTTAAGGAAATTAGCTGTCTCATTTCAAACATTTTAAGCATTTCACGTGTTTTCACATTGTTTTGTCCTAGTTGTAAAGAGACTTTTTCAAATTACGGTCAGCAGTTCAACTCCTGCTCCTGACATATCTAGACAGTGACTTTGTGTTTTGTTTTGGGTTTTTTTCTTTTTTTTGGCTGTCCTACTTACTAAATTAATTCTGGGTTCTTCAATTACACCTGACAAGTAGCTTTTTGTATTTATTTTTGAATCTTAGAAAGACCCTAACACATGACAAAAACATTACAACAAAGTCAACTTTTAAGAATTTGATTCCTTTTTTCTGCAATCTGCGTTATGTTACAGTCACACTAGGGAAAACAGTGGTTGGAGATCATGATACAACCAAAATTATTGCGACCGTGTGCAGTGAACTTGCAATCTCATTGCCTTTAAAAATCGTTACTTTGAAGATGGGGACCAGGTCTACGATCACTTGCACTCAGTTGTTGTTTTCAAAGCGACTTTGGGGCATCAAGACAGCAATAAAACAGCAATAAGAAAGAGTCAGCCTGCTATCAGTTTGTGATTCAGTGGGGTTAAGTTGGCAATTAAATGCAATCTGTTTGTGAGAATACATCAATTAACTGTGATAAATTGGTGAAAATCGCAAATCTGTTGCCATCTGTTGCAAATCTGTTGGCATCTTAATACCAGAAATTCACATTAACTACTTACATTCAGAATCAGCCAGAGATTTGAAACAGAAATTCAGAAATTCCTCCACAAATAGTTGCTGCAGATCGGCGATTTAACTGCAAAATGGCATAGGTGTTTGGCAACTTTGCTTTTATATAGGAATAAAACCAGACTACAGCCAGTTGAAAACCAGTTGAGTTGAGTCCCCTATTGCAAAGAGATGAGTTGCAGACCAACTCAGATTGACTGCAGCAAGTTGGCAATCGGTCTGTATTTATAAATTAGATGGCAGTTATTTGATAACCTTCCCCAATCTATCTGAGAGTGATTGCAGTCAGTCAAATTGGACCGCGATTGTTTGGAGGCAGGTTGCCTCCCACAGTGCGACCTGTGCAATCTCCTTGCAATCAAAAGTGGTCAACCTGTGGTCAACCAGTTGGTCGCTGCAAAAAATTTTATGCAACCACCAGGTTTCTCCTACTCACAAGGAGATTGCCGTCCTGTTTTTACTCTAGTTGACTGAGCCATTATTCTGTCTTTTAATATGTATTTTTCACTACTATTTTCAAAAACAGGTATTACATATACTTACTGAGACTATTTGGTCAAACCTCTCCTTCAAAGATTAATAATAAATATAAATAAATATATGTAACAAATAATACAACAATTATTTTTCTAATGCAGGAATTTTACATAAAGTGATTAATATGTAAAAGAATTCTGTCTGTGGCACCAATAAATTATCTGACTGCATCTTCTATCACAGTTGCCAGCTCACTACATGGCGTGTCACACCTGTAAAGCTACAGAAGTGAGGGGTAGGGTCAAAAGTTTAGGAACTAGAGAAACATGAGAGCTTTTTCCCCCCTCAACGTAATACCTTGAGCAAATGCCAGACTCCATGTCCGTGCTCCGTGGGCTGAATGTGAGGATATGGATGGTGCCAAAACACTGTTTGGCAGAAAAAGAAAGCAGTTGCCAGCCCCACTATACTGGCAGTAAGCCCAGTCACTGCTAGCTTTTGCCAGTTTCAGACAGATTCTCTGCTTTGAAGCTGTGAGGACATTTTCTCCCCATGAACGTCTGACAGGCAAATCAGGCATGTTCCCCCCACTGAGTTACAGTGCAGGTTAACTTGATCAATGCAATCACAGAGCTGGCGACAAATCATACTAAGATGGGGTTCATTAAGGCCCAAATTAGTATGCAACTTCAATGGGGAGCACTGTGATTGGGTCTGATTGATATCATTATGAGTACGGTGTTTGTCTAGCCACAGCTTTTAGACCGTTGGCTGTTAAAAAATCTTTTTTCATAAAGAGAAAAAGAAAAAGGAAACCTCGACCTGATGTGGGAGTGAAGAACTGAGCAGAGGTCACCATGTGTTCAATTTTTGGCTGTAATGAAATGTCGTGCTAGCTAGAATTGGCCCACTCGCATCCTCCAAAAACAGTTTGGACAATGGAAGAGGAATTGGTGGCAAATGAGCTCAAGGGGAGCAGAGACAGTGAAGGAATTGGCTGCAGAGAATTGACATGTTCTGGATTCACTTTGAGTCAATGATGTGGAAGAGGCAGATGGAGTCGGGTGGAACAGGAGTGATGTTTCCTGTTGTCTCTGGGATATAATTACAGGTTAATGAAATGACAGTGTCTGAGATGGCACAATCTTCTACAGACCACAGAGGGATCCATGATGATTAAAAGAGACATAAAAAATGCTCACTTTTAAGCAATCAAATAATCAATCCTTCACAAGAATCAGATTTTGAATGAAGAAACTGAGATGAAGCAGATGTATTCTAGTTTGGGATGTTTGCAATCTTCTGAAATGTCACAATGCTGGAAGAGAGAAGGGAAAGTGATGTGGCCGCTGGCAGTGAGGTGTCCCAAAGCATTGTGGGTAGACACATTTAATGCCTGCCACATTCTTTTATGCATTGTGAAGACATCAAAACAAATATGCCCCGTCTCTATGACTCTAGTTCCCTTCATTTTGTATAATTGTCTGCCTTCAGGGTTGCCATGGATACAGGTAGACCACAGGCTATTCTGAGTGAAAAAGAAGAGGACAAGGGATTGCCTGAACTCATTTTCAGTCTAATTTTCATATTTTGATAATTTCATTGTGTAAATTTCTAATATAAGTGCTTTTGGGAATAACAAGTTATTCTTTGCTGCAGTAATTACGATTAAAAAAAAAAAGACATTAATTCTCACAACAGCTGTGCAAACAATCATCCAATTATGGCTTCAAAGCAGATAGAATGCAGAAATTATTGCATTGGTTTTACTGCACTGCACACAGTCTGAAGCCAAAAGATGCTCTGGAAAGATCCAAGCTTTTTTCACTGATTGAAAATGTCAGCATTTGACTCAATTTAGCAGTTGACCCAGCTAATACCCCTGTCAAACACTTTTTCCTGCTTGGGAAATTCATCATTTTCATCTCAATGGGAACATTTGTCTGACACCTGCCATCTCAAGTTGCAGGCTCATGTCAGGAAGTACAATAATTCACTGCAAGAGTGCATCTGTATTTGTGCAGGTCTTTACGAGGCAGCAAAAGTTATAAAATGTTATAAAATAAAATAGAAAGTCATAAGTACAAACTTTGTGTCTGGGTAATCAACCATGTATGAAAATCTTTTTAGATTTTTATCTATCACTTAATACCATCTTCTGATAGATCCCCAAATTATTTTTGCAGCATGACAACGACCTCAAATGTACAGCCAGAGTCATAAAGGACTACTTTCAGTGACAAGAACAAGGAGTCCTGCAACAGATGGTATGGCACCCACCAAGTCTCAACATCACAGTCAGTCTGGGATTACACGAAGAGACAGAAGCAGTTAAGACAGCCCAAAGCCACAGAAGAACTGTGGAAAGTTCTCCAAGATGTCTGGAAAAATCTGCCTGCCAGAAACTTGGAAAAACTTGGAAAAATAATTGGTGCTGTTTTAAAAGGCAAAGAAGACGTTCATCTTTTTCGCTATAGCTACTTATAGTATTCCAAAAATAGTCTGAATTGCTGAATCAGATATTTGTGGCAAACTCATGAATATAAGTTTTATTATAAAGATTCCTCTATTAAGTGTCTCTGCTTACTTCAGAACTTGAAACTTAAAAGCCTTCAAACTTTCATACTGCTGTCTTGATCCCATTTGTAGCAAAACAGGGTTCCAACCTAGTTTTTAATATTATCATTTTCCATCTTTTTCAATGTAAATCCCTTAAGAGTTTCACTATTCTGTAACATCATATGGGGATCTTATTGATTACAATGTGGGCAAGTGTGCCTAGGAATCCTCTGCCTGCCCCTAATCTATTGACACATTGGGATAAGTGGATTAAAAAACAAACAAACAGATGACCAAGAATTCTTTGATTTTATAGTGCTTCACCTTATTGTACATATTACCACGATCACCTTCTAATGAGACAACAACAAACAAAAAAAACAAATAGCAAAAATGAACGCAATCAAGCTTCTGTTAATGCATGTCATGCAGAAGAGGATTTGCCTTAATTTGCCCTGCAAGAAGAAATTAGAGTCTATCACTTGCAAACTCAAACTCAATTCACAGTGCTGTCTATCTGAATATACCTTAAGAGTTAAGCTGTGAAGCATTTGGAGCTTTCCGAAGCCTTTCTGACTCTTATTATTGACTACAAAGTCCTTATTGAGTAAAAACTGGTCTGCACACAAACACAAGAAAAACAGTTTTTAACTACCTGTTACCAGATCAGGCTTAAATTTGGCAGGAAGGAAGGAAAATGAGATGGACCTGAGACCACTTGTACAAAAGGTAGAAGGCAATCTTATATGTCAGAACTTAACATTTAAGATGCAAAAGCATGTTTCATATCAATGTTCTATTTTAAGAAAGATTGCAACCAGTTCTTTATTTCACGCCTGTCAGACAAAGAGGAAAAGCAGTCAGGCAGATGTAATGAAAGATAAGACAACTGATTTTTCACTCCTTTCTACAGCCTTTTTTGCAGTTTTGGGTGTGTGTGTGTATACTTTGTGTATTTCTGTCAGTGTATTTTATATTTCCTTGTCAGTGTGTGCCTGCCTAAATCTGGGCCCTCACACACTGAGGTCTCATTCGTTTGTACCTTATTTGTACCCACTAAATGTGACATCTACCACCTGGCTACTGTCACCTGGTGATAAAATACCTTCCTGCAAAGATGGCAGTTGTCCTACTTTCCAGAAAAGACCACTTCTGGTCTTTCAGCATAGTTAATACCTGATCTGCACACCTCTCCATGTGGGAAAAGGCCCAGAGCTGTGGGCTTAAGCCTGCATGCATATTAATCAATATATCAAACTCTTTTCACCCAGGCCTGCTCTATAATCCTATTTCTAACCTACTCAGAGTAATGTGTCCACCATGCAGGAGCCACCAGAGAATTGGGATATGACATATTTTTGAAAAGTCAGCATTCATCTTTACCTCTAAACTACAGGAGACAGACGGAAGCTGAATATAGCCTGATATTAATGCCATGCAAGAACACTTCCAAAACTGGTTTAAAAAATTCTGAGCAGAAAAAGAAAATAGATATTTCTCTCTTTTACCTGAAAACTACCACTAAAATATTCATGTGCAAGGTCCACAACTCCCAGCTGGAGAAGGAAGGTTATACTGGGAAGCTCCCCAAAGAAAAAAGATCAGACTGATGATCCATATGAGGGGAGATTAGACAGACTGAGCAAAGGATAACAAGAAAAGGACAAACGAGGGAAGGGTAAGAATTTAACAAGCATTTCCACATGAGAACCAACTAAATACAGTACATGTCTCAGGGCTGAGTGTGATAAATGTTTGTATTAGCATATCAACATAATATGCAAAATCAGGTCTTGCAGTAGAATGCATTACATGTGGTATATGCGGTATATGCATCATGTACTAAGATATAAATATACTTAGCACAAAAAGTAAGGAAATTTGTGTTTGGTCAGTTATTTCTTTGTTGTAACAATGCTTCTTGGTAATAAATCTCATACCATTGGAAAGCCTGTTTATTTCCATTTGAATGGTGCCACATTTGTAAGGAAAATGCATTTGTGGGTTGAGCAGCAGAGTTGAGTATGTGGGTTGCACCCATGAAGAACTAACAAATCTTCTCTGCCAATGCCAAACAACTTATTCTGCTATTGACTCTTGTATGGTGTGTTTTATTGGATTGGATGATTGAAGTCTGAAGAAACAAGACATATTGGCAATTTAACACTTTATTCATTTAACAAACAGGGGCCTCAGTAACATGTGGAAGAACCATACACAGCCACAACAGCCTGGCACCTCCTCCTCATGCTGGTCACCAGCTTGAAGTTGCCCTATGGTACGGGCCCTATCCAGATCAGTCAAACGTGGC
>VUQI01038826.1:0-18033 GCA_015106735.1 Paratilapia polleni | reverse complement strand
TTTGTATATATATAATACACACACACACATATATATATATGCATATATATATATATATATATATATATATATATACACACACACACACACACACACACAGTATATATATTTATATATTTGCATTTGTGGGTTGAGCAGCAGAGTTGAGTATGTGGGTTGTGCCCATGAAGAACTTGCCAAATCTTCTCTGCCAAACAGCTTACCTCCAGAATTTGGGAGTGTAGAGGATGGAATGGCCTGCCCGCAGTCCTGACCTCAACTCCATCGAACACTTGTGGGATCAGCTTGAGGCCCCTGTTTGTTAAATTAATAAATTGTTGAATTGCCAATATGTCTTGTTTCTTCAGACCTTAATCATCCAATCCAATAACCGACACCAAACCAACCAAAAGAGTCAATAGCAGAATAAGATGTTTGAAACTGGCAGAGAAGATTTGGCAAGTTCTTCATGGGTGCAACCCACATACTCAACTCTGCTGCTCAACCCACAAATGCATTTTCTTTACAAATGTGGCACCATTTAAAGGGAAATAAACAGGGTTTCAGACGATATGAGATTTATTGCCAAGAAGCATTGTTACAGCAAAAAAATAATCGACCAAACACGACTATTCTACAACAGCAGCTAAAAGCCTTATTGTTTAATATATCATATTGGTCAATCTGTCCCAAACACTTTTGCAATTTTTTTCATGTGTTGTAGCAGACCTTTGTCAGCTGATTCCCATTTAACTTGTGATTTATCTTTTTTCAATTAATTTTATTTCTTCTCTGTTTTCTGCAGATTTCTGGAAACCCTTTAGGGAGTCTAGTCTTGACTATGAAAGTGATCAAGTGCGTTTTTCGATCCAAGGGCTCATGCCCCGTAGAGAAAAATCTGCCCTTCATTCCAGTGAACTGCCCCTTAAAATCATGTCCTAACAGCGCTCGATTCAGCTTCTCCTTAGATCAGCTCCAGGAGCTTACGTCCACCACATGGGAGATTGAATGCACTGTTGATTTTTGTTTCACTGGGGTAAGAATTTATCAACCATTTTAATGTTTCACATGAATACAAGATGTCAGTTGATTCTGTTTCATTTTACAGTTTTGATATGTTCAGCTCAGTTGCCGTGCATTCAGGAAATCTGCCTGTATTACAACTATCCTTTTACTGGATGGTTTTGACTGGACATGCTATCAAATTGCAGAAGTTTAAATGCTGTTTGTAACAAACCTATGGCATTATGAACTTTTGGGTGAGCTGTGTTTTTACCTCTTCCCTAGAAATGTGGATATGGAGGAAGTGTCAAGAGGAATCTGGAGTTAACCCACCCATGTCCACAATCCTCAAGTGAGTTCAGTTTAAACTCCAAAATGTGGATGAGTTAATTTTTTAGATTCCAGTGTTTAAAATTACAAAAGAGAAAAAAAGAAAAGTTGCAGAAAAGTCCCAATGGTGGCCCTGAGTTTAAAATTATTTTTTGACAGATGAATGTTTTATATTTATTTCTCTAAGAATAAACTCTCCAAACTCTCAGTAGAAAAACCCAAACTTTTAAATTACCTTTTATGCCTTCAGGACTTAATTGCTAGTCTGGTGCTTGGTCAGAGTGTTGTTGCTTGCTGCAATAATTTTCATTCCTATTATTGCTTTCAGTGCAAAACAAATGCTGCACAGGCTGTTGTCATAGCAGTGGATATGCAGTGAGGCACATAAGGGGTTGTGGGGCAGGCCCTCGTCCTTTAGGAAGGTCTGCAGGCTGACCTTGTGGCCACAATCAAAAATAATGGCCCTCAGGGGAGGGTGAGGTGGGGGGGGGGATGAAGTCCTTTGTGTTTCCAAGGGGTCTGACTGCACTGCTGTCCAAACATAGGCACTGAGCTTTGTGCTATTGTCAGACCAATCAACATAGTTGACTCAAACAAGAAAAGATGTCTTTCTTGAAAGAAAGAATAGTCTCTGCACAATATGATGAATTTCTAGGAAATTTCAGCTGATTCAATTTCTAAACAAAAAGACACAAGGAAGCAGATGCTGATTAAGTGGAAGAACACATGAAGTTTCTTTGTAAAACTGGTGATGGGTTTGTTTATGCCTTAAGCTTCCTTTATGCTCCCTGTCCTTTTTAGAGGAGAAAGATAAAGGTTTTATGTGAGTATTGCAGGGGAAGCTGACCAAACTACTCATCCATGCTTTCTTGTGTCCTGGTTGTCCTCCCCTTTGATTCTCTTTGTATTTCTTTGACTTACATAGTTAAAAATTTATTTTTTTTCCTGGAGACCAGGGTTTACTGAAACACAGGAAGGGTTCTAACTTTAAAGTAACACACTTGTTTGGTAGGTCTGTTCACTTCATTAGCCAGTGTCAGACATACAAGGGCTATTGTATACGAGCAGCACTAGCAGACTGCAGTCTTTTGTAAGCCTTCACTGGGCAGGACTGACTGCTCCATTCAGTAATCCTTCCTGTTTGGTAGTTTTCATACAGAGGGCTGCAGGGAGTCAGAGCACAGGCATGCTGTCTCTCTCCTCCTCTCCACCTGCACTGAAGCTTCTGCTTCCTGCTCCTGTTTATTCAGATTTGCTGTCAAAGCCTCATTTATACAAACTAGCACAGCAATTGATTATGGAACAAGTGTCTCTAGAGAAAACCTGCTCAAGTTGCTGTGATGTTTCTCACTCACTTAGGGTCAAGGAATGTTCCTTTCTGTAAGATCAACCAACTGGGTTGGCTGTCTGGAATGCAGTCCATTCAAATGACCACAAGATGTCACTGTGTCAGTGCAGTGGCTCATGCTTATTTCAGATATTTTTTTATTATCAAATCTTTGCAGTTGATAGTTTTTACTGCAGTCTGTGTCATCTTACTTTCACACAATAAATAAATCTCTATGGAGTCACGTGGATTATATCAGGCTTTCAGAATATCTGTATATTTTTGTATTAATTTAGAGTTAAATGTGTCTTGGCCTTATGCAGAAAGTTCAATTTCACACAAATATTATTCAAATGACCACATTGTGTTAAGTAGCATTATGTTTGTTTTTGCAAAGCAAATCCATGTTTTCTGGTCTTTGTGTCCTGATGAGGTTTTTTTTTTTTTTGCAGTAGTATTTAGCTTAGCATGTTCAACCCAGAGGCAGAAGGCAGCAGAGTCAGGTGAGAAACTCATGGAAAGGTGATGATTAGTTTCTTCCAACTGTTCTGGATACTTGTGGGAGGATCTCTACAGGCAGCAGAAGAAGGGAAAGCCAGTATCTGCACAGTGGTTTGCTTGGTAGATAACACATAGCATACTGCCTCTGCTCTTGTGTGGACTTCTCACAGCTTACATGGTTTGAGACAAAGTTATCTATTTGCAGCTTTGCAAAGCCACACTAAATTTCCAAATATTGATTTTTGGCGCAAATTCTGTAAACAATTTGACAGTTAATTGAGACCAGGCAGATGGATACTGAACAAGTCAAAGTTTAGATCTTAGCAATAACTTTTCAAATTTAAAACCTTATACTCGCATTGCAAATTTCAAGGATTTAAAAACATGAGGTAATTTTTTCATCTTCAAATCAGAGGCATAGATCAATACCTAATTTATTAACTTAGAGTTTAATGTGATGTTTGAATGAAGGGGAGAACAATCAATGTTCTGTTGTGCAGCGTTTTTGAAATGTCTGTCTCAAGGTTATGCATTTACAACTTTGCCAGACCCCTAAAACTAAAGCAAAACTTGGTTAATTCTAGTGGTCAGTATAGTGTGTACAGTTTGGTCCATAAGTTTTTGGACAATGACACAATTTTTATAATTTCACCTCTGTACACTTCCACAGTGGATTTTAAATCAAACAAGATGTTCAAGATGTTTCCTCCCTTGAGATTCTCTGCCAGGCCTTTATTGTAGCCATCTCCAGTTGCTGCTTGTTTGTGGGTCTCTCTACCTTCAGTTTTGTATTTAATAACTGAAAAGCATGCTCTGTTGGGTTGTGATCAGGTGACTGACGTGACTATTGAAGAATATACCATTTCTTTGCCTTGAGAAACTCTCGTGGTGCTTTTGCAGTACGCTTTGGGTCATTATCCATTTGCACTGTCAAGTGCCATCTGATTAGTTTTGCAGCATTTGGCTGAATCTGAGCAGAGCGTATAGCCCTGAACACTTCAGAATGTTTGACAGATGATGTGGTATGCTTCAGATCATGAGTTGTTCTTTTCTCTTCCGATCATTCAGGTACAAGTTAATCTGTCTTCATCTGTCCAAAGAATTTTTTTCAGAACTTTGCAGGCTCTTTTTGATGTTTTCTGGCAAAGTCTATTCTGGCCTTCCTGTTCTTGAGTATAACCTGTGGTTTGTACAAGGTACAAACCACAGGTTATACTTGTAACCTTCTGTGTTTCCGTTCGTGACGGTGTCTCTTGATTGTAGACTTTGGCAATGATATGCCTACCTCCTCAAGAGCATTCTTGACTTCTCCAGATGTTGTGAAAGGCTTTTTCTTCACCAAGGAAAGAATCGTGCAATGATACAATTCAGCTGTCTTCCATGACCTTTCAGGCCTTAGCTGGTCAGTGTTCCTGTTGATTTTGCCATTCCTTAAGTTTTTGCTGACTCTTTGGCCTGCTTGCTACTCAATTGTCCAATTACTTTTGAGCCTCTGAAAATGGGTGTGTGTGTACAAAAATGGCTGTACTAGACAGTTAATGCAATACTTTTGTTATACCCATTGAATTAAAGCTCAAAATCTGCACTTCAGTCACACCTTCATTATTTTATTTAAAATCCACTGTGCTGGTGCACAGAAAAATTGTGTCATTTTTCAAATACATTTGACCTAACTGTATGTGCCTCAGTACATATTCGTTCAGAGCTGCTTTTAGGGAAAGTAATTTTTTTATAACTACTGGTTCAAGGTTATATGTTATCTAATATACTTTGTTAGCCAAAAAGCCCATTTTGTAGGGCAAGCCAGTACATAGCTTGCCCAGAAAACTTTAGAAATTGCAAACTTGATCGTAAATCAAAATTTGTATGCCTACATTGGAACAGAGCAAATGATACAGTACAAATTAAATTTACTTTGTAAAAAATTCTGACTGACCAAAAGCAGTGACTAGTTTCAAGAGATGGTGAATAGCTCTGTATGTCTGTGTGTTTTATTGATTTCCAGAAGGTGTGTGACTAGTTGCATAGATACAGTTTTTAATATAGGCTGCGAACTTCATGAGTCGATGGAAAAAATTATGATGATGATCACTGAGTCCTTTATAGAGTGGCTCTTGCCTGTGTTAAGGTTATTTTTTATAGAACAGGGTGGTTTCCCTAACCATCCTGTTCCATACACAGGTGTGAAAGAAAGAGGCTGTTTTTGATATGGATAAGATGGTGGTTATTGGTAATATACTACTTTATACAGAGGTGTGAATTACTGGCAGACCATGGAAAAATGTCCACGGTATTGTCTGAAGGATGCTAGAAACAGAGATCAGTGTGAACCATCACAGAACAAAACCGGTACATTTCTTCAAGCAGTCACATGGAAGAACTGCAGTTGCTTCTAAAGAAACTAAACAGTGAATTTATATGTTGACCAGTATATTTAAGTTTTATTTTGGATGAACATTACACTTTTAAAGAGTGTATTAGTCTTTTAGTTGATTGTGGTGATATGGCACAGGAATCTGTGCTGATCACATTCAACTCATGCAAAGATCTGGAGCTCTGTACTTCTAACAAGTATTAAAAGTTATGTCTGTCAGATTATGCATTTGAAATTTGGTAGCTGAGATGTAAATTATAACAGGGTGCATTGCAGAGCTAGCCTCTCATTTTGAGGAGTGCATAAACTTAAACAAGTTTTTGCTATTACAGAGGATATGAGATAGTAACTTCTAAGCATCAGACATAAATGTAAGATGACTCAATGAACTGAACAGCAGCTCACTGGAAATTTTTTTAATAGAGATGTTCTGTAAGGACACTCCTGGGTTAGTTGGGGTGAATTCCTTATTGAAGTTCCAAAGCAGATTACATTGTAGTAATCATGGTTCATGGTGCAGATTTGGGACAAACCTAAATTAAGAACATACTGTCTGATGGAAAAACAGCTAGAGTGGTCGGTTTTCTGAAAAATAACATTTATCCACAAGTCAAATATCTCTGTGTGCAGTTATGTTCAGTTACATAGAAAATGCCAGATATATTGGTCTTCCCCAAGAGAAAACTCTCCCTATGTAAATTTTGGTAAGAGTGAATAGATAAAATCCATTATGTTGTATTTCTTATTTTTTGCTTATTATATAATTAACCTTTTTGTATAGCTGATTTTATTTGGTATAGAAGACAGTTCTTTCTTTGTATGACATAACCTCTACAGGGGCAATGTCAAAGTGCCATGTTATTAAAGGGCCATGCCATAGCTTATTGTATACCATAGGCTGTTGGGTTTAATAAGGAAAGGAAATTTATTTGTCTTACAGCTGGGTAGTTAAAATATTCTAAAAGAGAAAATCTCACATCCTGAATTCATGACCCACAAACTTTACATAAAACAATTAAGTCAGTAGACAGTGTGGTCCTGCTGGAGCAAAAACTTTTAGAACCACAAATGGGACTTAATGTTTTCAGTGGTTTTTTGGAGAAATCACATTGAAACTGTATTACCACGTGAGAGGATTTCAAGTCTCCACAGATTTGTTTTCAAATTGTGTTGGACTCAATGGAAACATGGTTGTAGTTGCTGTTTTTTAATTTAAGCTTGCATACATTGTGTTTTCATGTTTGCGTTTCAGCCTGCATTATATTTGGCCTGCCTGGAGTTCTGGGCATTGCCTTTGGAGGGTTCCTGATTGGGGTATTACTTATTGGAGCGCTGTGGTATATCAAAATCAAAACAGGTAAATTTATGAGTGAGGACAGAGTGTTTGGGCTTCAATATAGATCTGAACTGATGTATGTATGGATTTGAAATTGTCTGATTCTGCTTAATTCAGGGTACCCAACTGGACTGGAGATGAATTCAACTGTAGTCAGTATTCCTGGTAAGGATCTTTTGCTTTTTTTATCAGTTCTTTTCTTTCCATCAGGTTCTTATTGGTTTGTATTTTCCTTTTCTTTAGGATGTCCTTGTTCAGGAGCAAAGCGACAACCTGTTTCTACCAACCCATCCCCCTCTGAGAACAGCAGCGCCAATGCTAGCATTGGAAGCACCCAAAGCACACCGACCAGCAGCATGGCTTGAGAATGTGGTATTTTTACCCAGCAGGGCCACCATCTTCCTTCAAAGTTACCTACATGGGTCTTGTGCTTTTTAAAATTTTTTTTTGTATTTTTAAATTAACGCTTGAAAGGTATTTGTTACTTTCCTACTTCCTTTAAATTCTCCTTTAAAAAAGCACAACCCATATCTCTGGCATACCATGTCTGAAACGGATGTGATCTGGGAGCTTGTAATTGTTGGTGGGGAGGGTTGAGTGATGGGTAACCAAAGTCTAATCAATGGCTTCTGATGTTCACCTTTGCTACTTCTCTGTAAAGTCAAGCTCTTAGACAGGAAGTTAAAGAGGGCAAAAGAAAAAAAAAATAAATTGGCTTACAGCAACAGGAAAAACAAACCATATCCCCACAAGAGCTAACAGGAAATTCACTGCATTCTTTCCAATGAATTGTGCTTGTGTGATGGCAGCACAATAATAGTCAGACAGGAGACAAACCAGTCAAAAGACGGACTTTGAAAAACAGATGAAAACCTGTTTTGCATTCCCACCTAAGCTACAAAAATATGAGGGGCTGTTTGCTAGGTCAGTCTGGTCAGTGGCATTTTGGGGAATGAAAAGATCAACATGTTACGATCTCAAACAAATCAACAAAATGCTCATTTCAGTGGCTATTTGTCTTAAAGTTCAAGGTTAATGGTTAACAGCTACCTCTTATTATTTAGAAGTCTAGAGCTAAGTTTAAACTTAGAACTAGATTTCTCTGGTGAATTATTTTCTGTTGTTTTCATTTTTTTTAAATTCTGTGTCACTTTAGGTGAATCTTAGAATGAATGACTGGGTCAAATGTAGCTCATGAAACAAAGTTGTGGTGCCATTTTCATGCTGTCCAATAGGTGAATCAAAGCTCCTGTATCCCCAGTGTATTTGAAAGATACATTTTCTAATTACTCAAAAAGTCCAATCTAAACTATCATTTATGGCACACAGGTTGCAATTAATACAGAATCGTTAAGACTTCAATAAATCATCACTTTTGTTGTCCAAATGGCACATGTAGAGAGGTATGGCTGTATTCAGAGCTGAGTAGTATGGCCTTAATCAGGAGTTAGTTCCAAAACTCTGCAATAGCCATTCTTACGAGAGTCATCAATCACCACGTCTATCACCATGGCCTGAAAATTTGCTGTACCCCTTTCTCAACAGACTATTATAAATTGCATTTGAATGTTTTCAGGGTAGTGTAATCATCACCCACAGCTGTTTATAGTGTATTGTAAAGTATATTGCATTTGAATACTTGACATGAAGACCAGCTGACCTCCTCATATTCAGTGTCATTTTATTCAAAATGTAGTCAGGCAGTAATGTTCTGTTCTGTTTTGTGATTGGAAACAGGGAGTAAAGAGTTTTTGTCATTTAATTGATGTTGTGGACCCCCAATACATCAGAGATTTTGCTTTTAAAAATATCCCATCCTTAATGCCAGCTACACATGCAAACTCTTAGAGACCTCACTCTAGGTGGGAAGTACAGATACAACGAAAAGCTGTTAATTTTTTATAATAAATATAATTAATATTATGAGCACATTAAAACACTTGCTAAATTAAAATTTTAAGCTGAGGGAAATTAATTTATCCAGTCTAAGGCAAATATTTGTTTTAAAGGAAATAGATGTGCTCGAATGTGCCTAAATGTATGTAAATCTTCTCCCTAAAACAGCTTCCCCCACTTATCATTTGAACTTTAACTTTTAAATTTTAACTGCCTATTTAAGTTAGCTCTGAATACAGCCCATTTTGACTCTGCATTGTCAATAGTAACAATACTGTAAAGCTATATTCTGAATGCACTGCTACATTAGAATTTGAATTGAGTTCCATCCATGCTATTTTGAAAATTCAAACTCTCAAATTGTCTTTTTTTTCATTTGTCACATGACCTGTGTAATGATATGGAAACTTGTCATTTGCAAGAAATTAGTTTGTTCTTACCAATTAAGTCTGCTTTCTACATTTAATAGGCTGCATCAGCCACTGCCTGGCTAATGCTAGACTTAAGCTGCATAGTTGCATGATGAGGGTGTTAAGGAGGGCTACAACTGTAAATTGACGGTTGATCCGTGAACCCACTTTTTATTTTAATGTACAAATGTAAAATGTTTTTAATATTTTATTGCCACTCTTTTACCTCTTAAAAATATTGCCATCGCACATCAAGTCTGGTGTAAGTAAGCAACAAATAAATCATTTTGTATTTACAGTACATTGCATCGACACAAGTACTAAAACTGTGATTTGTGATATGTTAAAACTTGTCTGTGTGATGATGCACACAAACACACACACACACACACAAATATGTATGCATGTATGTAGTCATGTGAAAAAATAAGTTTTACAGGAATCTATGGAGTCCTGTAAAAAAATTAAGTACACATAGGAATTAGGAGGGTAAGTGGTGGACACCCCAGCAAATTCACCCCCAGGTCAGACCATGCAATGCACAGAGAAATTACAAAAAACTCAAGAGCTTTAGCATGTTAAATGTTAAAGTTCATGACAGTACAATTAGAAAAAGACTGAACAAGTATGGCTTGTTTGGAAGGGTTGCCAGGAGAAAGCCTCTTCCCCTCTAAAAAGAACATGTCAGCAAGGCTTAGGTTTACAAAGTTACATCTGAACAAAGTTTTGTGGTTTGATGACACCAAGACAACACCAAAGTGGAGATGTTTGGCCAAGAAAACCAAACATAGCATATCAACACAAACACCTCATACCAACTGTCAAGCACAGTGGTGGAGGGGTGATGATTTGGGCTTGTTTTGCAGCCACAGGACCTGGGCACCTTCCAGTCGACCATGAGCTCCTCTGTATAACAAAGTATTCTAGAATAAAATGTAAGGCCATCTGTCCGACAGCTAACGTTTGTCCAAAATTGGGTCATGCAACAGATGATCCCAAGCACAGCAGCAAATCTTCATCAGAATGGCTGAACAACAAAAGAACCAAGGTGTTGCCCAGTCAAAGTCCTGACCTCAACCCAATTGAGATGCTGTGGTGAGACCTTAAAAGAGCTGTGCATAAACAAATGCCCGCAAACCTCAATGAACTGAAGCAACATTATAAAGAGTGAGCCAAAATTCTTCCACAACGATGTGAGAGACTGATAAGGTCATACAGAAAACTATTACTTCAGGTCATTGCTGCTAAATGTGTTTCTACAAACTACTGAATCATTTGGTGTACTTAGTTTTCACAGGACTGCATAGAGTCCTATGGAAACTTTCTTTTTCACATGACTGTATATATAAATTAGAAATACTTATCCACCATTTGATTTGGATTGCTAAAAGAATTTATTCACCTTTAATTATGATCTTAAAAATGTTCCAAATGTAAAATGTCTTCTCTTTGTATGTGAGCAATGTAGCGTAACCCCATTTTCTCTTTTCCTCAGTGTGTCTGCATGTACGTTTTTCCAGTGCATGCCTGATTTTCTTTGTATATTTTTGTGTAGACAAAGAGGGCCAGTACAAATTGTCACTTGAGTATATGTGCAATATGGTGAGGTAAACCTGTATGTAATGTCTATATGTCATTTTTATCTTCTTTTTTCTTTTTTTTGGGTTAATGTTGTATGATAATCTTACACTGAACGATTTCTCAACCTGATTTGTTCTTTTATATATTTAAAGAACTGGGACAATTCATAATCATGGCACTTATAAAATGCACATCATTTGTTTTGTATAGCAATCATTGTTTTTAAAATCTCATATAGGTTTTTGTTTTAATTATTCTGTAATCAGACAGTGCGTGTCACATCACATGTCGCAGTACATTTGGTTTATTGATTTTACCCTGTTTGACTTTTGCCTTCACCGTAAGGGTCCCCTGCTGTCCAAAAACACAAGATATCTCTGCTAACTGACATCCTGACATTGTACTGTATTCATTGTACTATCTTCAATGGGTGTAAGGGGGGAAGTGCCTTCAAAATGCTGAAGACAGGGTGTCTCACTAAACTGTAGCATCACAGTTAAATATTCAGCACTCACAGTTACCAGGATACATCTGCACCTAAAATAGTCAAAATGCAGCTATTATTGAAAACGTTTTTCATTACATTTGTGGAAGCATTTGCGGTATGAGACATTTTTTTTTTTATTTCAAGTATTTTGCACCTGCGTTAAGCCAGCCCCAGTGACTGTCTGAGCACTGACAGTAAAATCAGACAGGCTGTCAGTTAATTCAGTGTTAACCCTGCAGATCCCTTCGTTACGTCTGACAAAGGCTTTCTCCTCCACAGACGCTCTACACAGTTAATGAAATGTGTGTGCATATACACAGTATGTGTATTATGTGTGTGTGCATGGGTGTGTAGGTATACAACAGAAACTACAGCTACATTCATGTGCGAGGATTCATACCTGAATTCTTACCAAACTGTCAGAAATTGTAACAGTGTGTCAAAATGTCTGCTTTTATTTTATCAAGTATAAGATGCAGTGTTATTTTTGTTCTGGAGTTGGCAGCCTTTTACCATTTAAAATGGGTCCATTTGTGGAGACAGTATTCAACTGATGCCATGTACTTCTATGTTGTCTCAGAGAAATATATGTTTTGTCAAAAAAATTATCTTAATAAACTCAATTTGAAAAATATTCCTTGTGTTTTCTGTTGTGTTTCTGTCCTTTATGCTATTGTAGTTGGTAGACCTTAGGCATTATGCATTGTTGGAAACAGCAAACTCCCAGGATGCCCCAGATCTCCTAGGACAAGCAATATCAGAGAGCAATAATGCAGCACACTTTGTAGAGCACTGATGTGGAATAAAGAGCCAGATTTACTACGCCCTCCCAAATGTATTCATAACATGAATGAAAAATGCAGGAACAACGGAGAATACAGTGTGTTTAAGCCACATTTGCCTATGAATTTGATAGAATCATTGTTGAACATGCAGGAGGCAGTAAAAATGAAGATTTATTTGACTGATTTTTTTCCCCCTGTCACAGCTACTTTGGCATTCCCTTGCTTGCAGTCAATTGAGAGTTGCTATTGACTGCTATGTTTTTGATTAGACAACACATCCAAATTAACACTGGTGGTATATAGACATATTAGATACATTAGATACACCCTTTCAGCTACTTATCTTTATATGGTTTGGCCTATTCCTAAAAACAGATTCTACATACCATATTACAGCAAGATTAAAGCCTGGTTAACATTAGTTTTTGACTTTTCAAATAACTTAGAAACTCCTTTATTACTCAAAAAAAAAAAAATGTTGTATGTCATTAACAGCTTCCCTATTATAATTTGCACATTATTCAAATACTATTAATGGTGCATTTATGGCTAAACAGAAGTTTGTAGTGTCTACAAAGTATCTGCAGCTGTTACATACTGTAAATGGAAGTTAAGTATTTCACTTTAAAAGGTGGGATAGATGTATAAAGTTGTGTAAGATTAAAGTGCATATGCAACATATGAATATCAAAGTTATTCTTAAGTGTCTGAGTTAATGTATTTCTACCACCAGTACCAGGAAGTCAGTTTTTCAGATCTTTATCAATCAGACTTGGAAAAAGTTTGACTCATGGATGACTGAATTCAAAACATACTCATGACCTTGTGAGTCATATATAACCCTGATTGTTGGGCAGTATAAATGAAAAAATGTTTTCTTTTCTGCTGTGGTCATTCTTTAGGCTCTAAGTCTTCCTTTTAATACACAAATTCTTCTCAGAGTTTTCAGGACTGCAGCCAAGGCACACAATCCATGTTTATGGACAGCATTCATCTCCAAATGTGACCATGAAACCATTTGGCCTTGGACAGAATACATTTCGTGATGTGTGCGTCTGTGTGCGTGCCTGTTCTCTTCTGCAAAACTGTGCCTGGTGAAATGTGTTATCTATGCATAAAACTCGCAACAATAGCCTCAGGGTAAAAACAGTTGTCAGCTCTTTTCTATAGAATTAAGGTGTGAATGGGTAAGAGAGAAAGATTTTTCTTTTCTCTTGACAACATCATGCACTCTGTGTGTTTATATGTAAATAAAGAAACAGATGTCAGTGCTGTATGGAGCTGTAGGCTCTGAGGATATATTTCAAGAAGTAGAAGGGAAAAAGCTATTGTTGCCAAGGAGTTGGTTCCCAACAATATACATCATAGTGTGTTGCTAGGCTCTCAAGGGCAGCAGAGTCGGTAACACATTAGTGTTCAGCAATAGACCATTAGAAAAACAATTTCTTGTTCAGTCAGCTCAGATGAGTCTAATAAGTGATGTACTGCAGATGGTACTTGCTAAATATATTGGTTAACTTGTAGCCTTTCCTATTGATAAAAAAACGTTAAGATCACTGTACAAGCTGAAATATAGAAAATTAACATATTCTATGGGAACACATTACTCAAACCCTTTTAGAAGTATTATTAATAATAAGTAGTGTATCATTTTTAGATGTACTTTCAGTGTAGATTCTGCATTCTGTACACTTTGTGTATATTCATATAACTTTTATGTATATTTTTAAATAAGTAAAATATACTACTGACATGAATTTATTAAACAGTAGAGAATAAGAAAACACTACCTCCGATTTGCTACCATCGGTTCTGTAAGACCAGCATATTGAGCGCATTTCACAAATGGTACAAGCACAGTGAGAGAAAGGAAAAGACTAGAAAGAGAAAGGCAATCATGTAAGCTGAGCTTGTGTGTATTTGCTGTGAGGAAAATGGAAGCAAAGGAATGGTGTCATTAAATTAGAAAAAAATCAGCCTCATATACAGAGGAAGGAAAAACAACATATTAATAATATATATACAATGATATATGTGATACATATGTATGATGTATATGTAATACATCATTATGAATCATTATGAATGATAATGTGTTATAATTATTGTAATGTGTGTATGTATGTATATAGTCAAATATGTGTTTGGATATCTATTACGTTTTGAGGCTTCATTTGCAATTTAAATACATTATTAATTAGTTGAAAAATCAAACATTCACAAAAGACACAAACATGTTTTTAAATTTTATATATATATATATATATATATTTATATATACTTAAGTAAGTAAGTAAGAATTGGAGGAAGCTGGTGCAATAGAAGTCTGAACATTTTCTGAATTTAACAATGACTCTAATTTCATGGTCTTGTTCAATAGTATGTCCCTGAGCACCACCTTAGTACTCAACAAACTGTCAGTTATGTAGAGGTGACAAGCAACTATGATGAAATTAAAAAGATAAACTATCCCAGTATAGATGTCATTATACTGTTAAATATGCCTTTAACACTGTATAATGAGTGGCTGCAGGGAAATGTACCATTCCATTTAATTACCCTGATGAATGGATTACTGCTGGCCACCACCAGATGGTGCAACAATTTGTATTTTTCTCTGAATGCACAGATTGTATGGCCTATGAACAGAAGAAGACAATGAGCCTTCATTTGAAGCAAAGTACCAAACAAATTTGCAGAGAAACACTCAAATAAAATCAATAACAAAGTAATAAAGAAATGCAGTGTAAATGCCTGACACGAAGCCTATAAAGCCTTATAGCTATGTTGAATTCAGGAAGCTACATCAGAACACAACTGGAGCTACTCAGAGTAAGACGGCTCCATCAGACTTTCACACCCTGAGGCACTGTGCTGCACACAAGGTTGTTTACACTCTTCAAGCCTGTGTACAGGCTCAGCCTCTCACCTCATCTCTCACCCACACATCACTCTCTCGCAAGCGCCCATGTACTTGCCCACACCTCACTGAGTATCTACTGCCTGGTCTGGGGTAATCCTCTAACTTATAGGTAGTACAGGGTGCTAGAGGCAAATTGTATTCCTTCAAAATGCAGACACCTCTGAAGCTGATGTTTGGATAAAACACCTCAGAGATGTACAGCACCATTTTCTCTCCTTCAGTCTTTGCTCCTTTTGCTCCATACCTTGCTCGCCTACATGCAAATAGTTATTGGAAATGTGACATTTTATAAAAAAATCCTGGCTAGTATCCTAATCACTTCGGTGAATACAAATTCACTTCTGTGGATACAAAACAAAAGGCTTTTTCAAGCTGGACATGCTCTTAAAACATAGCAACAACTCACAAGACCTTTTATATTTAACAAGCAAACTGCTTTCAACATTATGTCTACGCTGTATTGCAATTTGTCTTCATTTTATTTATTTATTTATTGCCTATTTGTTGTTTATTATTTTGTGCTAACATTACTTGGATTACCAGAGTGCACACTAGAGGGCAGTATGGATACAGACCAGGTAAACCCATACATACAATTTTGGAACATACTATACACATAAAGTCTACCTCCTAACATATGCCACATCTCAGTCCAGATGCAGCTACTTTGTGGATATTTTTCTGGTAGGTGAAGGGAAAACCAATCTGCGGATGGTAGTTTGCTGCTTTTCTCAATTAGTACATGTCAGTCCACCCATTCATTTAATTGGCTATCCTCATGTTGTTTCCAGACCTGCTAAGAAATGCAACCCACACCCTCTTCATATGAATGTGTCCTCAAACCTTCCTCAGTTGTGCTAAGAACAGCTGCAAAATGCCACCCTGGGAGATCATCAAGTTCGAACAGTTTCAACTGGATGGTCCACGTCAGGTCCCACTGCTGGAGAAAAAGTTTTGCCCTCACAAACCCTTACTTGTCTCCTCATCTAAAATTGCCAGGTTGTCAGGGATACCAACTGAATTCTTCTTCAAATTACATACCCAGAAGTAGTGCCTGGAGCAATGCATTTTAAACTGCTATAAAAGTAGGTCTGACAGACATCCTCATGTGACAGAGCAAAGACATGACTGTTAGGTTTACTTAGGGAGTCAATACAGAGTCTTGAAACTTGCATACATTTTCTACCTAAGATGTAAAGAAGGTGTGATTATTATACACATTCAGCCACAATTAACCGGTAGCCTAATATAAGGTTACTTTCAGTAGAAACCTAGCTTACTGTAGCCCTTTCCTTCTGCGTTAGCGCTTTGAAAAGGAACAAAGAACGGAATAGAATAGTTTCTTTTCTACTGACTCCATCCTACCTTTGTTTTCCATGACTCCCCTTCAAAAACTGGCTCTTGCAGTAACACTATAGGCGCTGAACATTTTCTACTCTTGCCTGGTGATCCAGTTTATGTGTAATTGGCTTCACCTAAATGCTTTACAGGTATTGGGTTTTGCGTCTCTTTTAGTTTGTCTCTCTGCTTACTGCCACAACAGATTAAATTTTTCATCAGCTTGTTCTCCTCTACTAATGCTGGTCTATCACAGAACATTTTGTTTACCACATTTAAAATGGGCTGAGCTAGGTAAGAGTTACAGAGTTCACAGTTAAGGGTTTGTTTTATATGTTATCTGTATCTAAACACCCCGGAGTAGTTTTTCTTCTTAACCCTGGAATGATGGACAGTTCACACAGACCTAGCACTCAAGCATATCGCATGAGCTGATAAAGACACACAGGCAAAATCTAACAAATGTGCAACTAAGAACAGATTATATAGTATATTCTAGTGAGTCATGCCGGTGACTTGCCATGAATGGTTCTGAGGCAGCACATTATGGTAAAGATCTAAAAGTAATTTCCATACACAGTCTACTGCAGCTGTCTCATTTACCAACATCTGGTTTTTAGCTTTTCAGCCTGAAATGATAAATTTAGAAAACAAAGGGAATTGTTTATATTTGTGGTACTCTCTCTATTTCTGGTACTCTCTGTTTAGGCTGTTTTTTTTCCTTCCAGGTAGTTAGTAACAGGTAAGCTAGTAGAGTTGCTCAGAAGCAGCTGTGGAAACCATGTAGAATTATTTTATATGAACCATGAATGTATTAAGGAGAACTGGACGCTAGTGGTTTGATGACACCATGGCGCAGTGGTTAGACCTGTGGTCTCACAGCAAGAAGGTTCTGTGTTTGAACCTCTTGGTTGGCTGGGACCTTTTGGTGTGGTGTTTGCATATTAAGTCCAAAGACATGCGTGTTAGATTATTTGGTGAGTAATTCTAAACTGGTTGTAGGTGTGGAATCAGAATTGGAAAAGCAGTTACAAAAACAGATACTGGCAACAAAATGTTGCCTTATTCATTCTAATTAAAGATGTACAATGGGACACGTGGCAAAACATTTTACATGCTTCCTACATGAGGTACCACAGTGTTCCTCACACTTCTGCAAATTTACACTCATTGAGCATGTGTGTTAATGTCCTTGCTTACACAAATGAGAGGAAATTATCATACAGCAACAAGTAACAACTGACATTAGCTTTATTTCTTTGTTGTAACAATGCTTCTTAAATCGCCACCAAACAAGAGTCAATAGCAGAATAAGCTGTTTGGCATTGGCTGAGAAGATTTGGCAAGTTCTTCATGGGCGCAGCCCACATACTCAATTCTGCTGCTCAACCCACAAATGCATTTTTGACTTGTGACAAATGCTGGACGAAGAATGGGATGCCATCCCACAGCAGTGTGTGACCAAGCTGGGGACCAGCATGAGGAGGAGGTGCCAGGCTGTTGTGGCTGTGTATGGTTCTTCCACATGCTACTGAGGCCCCTGTTTGTTAAATGAATAAATTGTGGAATTGCCAGTATGTTTTGTTTCTTCAGACTTCAATCATCCAATCCAATAAACAACACCAAACAAGAGAATAGCAGACTGAACTGTTTGGCATTGGCAGAGAAGATTTGGCAAGTTCTTCATGGGCGCAACCCACATACTCAACTCTGCTGCTCAACCCACAAATGCATTTTCCTTACAAATGTTCAGAAATCAATATT
>VUQI01038818.1:0-15969 GCA_015106735.1 Paratilapia polleni | reverse complement strand
GTCACCAGTCTGTCGCAGGGCTAACATAGAGAGACAGACAACCATTCACACTCACATTCACACCTATGGCCAATTTAGAATCACTAGTTAACCTAACATGCATGTATTTGGACTATGGGAGGAAGCTGGCACAGGGAGAACATGCACACTCCACACAGAAAGGCCCCAGCTGGCCGGTGGATTTGAACCCAGGACCTTCTTGCTGTGAGCCAATGGTGCTAACCACCACACTACCATGCTGCTCCAGTACTGTACATTGAGTACTTAAGTTTTTTTTTTCTTGTTTTTCTCTTCTTGTCCAAAGTTATGCAGTGTACCTTCAGTAGCTAGTTTACATGGATTAGTCAACTTTAACTGACTGCGTGATCCGTTAGACTGACTTTATGAATAGTTCATAACGTCATATTTCTCCCCAGCCTCATCTTCATCTCTGCCTGTCTGACCACCTCCATCAGCCACTATGTAAGGGACATGTGTTGGCTGAGACCCACTGCCCTCCCACATAATTCCCACAAATGTTTTTCAGATGGAGTGCTTTTTTGAATGTTTGTCAGTGCATATATTAAGTTTGACATTTATGTTGATTTATTCACAGTGTGACAGCTCTGACTGTTCATTTTGTTTTTATTAGCTCTCTTGCGTGTAATATGCTTTAGAGATGTCTGGATCTTGTAGCTTCTTCTGTGTTGACTGATATTTTAGTTTTTCTGAAGCACAATTCACAGGTTGACATTACGAACAAGCGTGCGTGACCTGTTATGTAATTTTCCTGAAGCCCCTGGCTTATAACTTTTCATAAGGCTGGTTTAGTTCCTAGCTAAAGGCAATGCTCACACCAGTGTTAACAGATATTTTAGAAACTTATCATTATTTAGTTTCATTTTCTTGCAAGAGAAACTTTAAGGCTGACTGTAGTTTATACCTGTGAAAAAGAGTAAATGTTTGGGTGGCAGGATGAGAAGTTTTTTGTTTTTTTTTGCATGTTATGTATTTAGTGTTATTTATAGACACAGCAGTCTTTCATGAGATTTTAAACTACCAGTGTTTACAGCGTGTGTAGCTGTTTACCTGCTATTGATAAGAGACTGCATTTGTTTGAAATAAAAAAAGATCTGTGTCCCTTTTCCTCCCTTAAGTCAGTAAATTCTATCTCCTCGCATTCTTGTTTCTGCCCAGCAGTCTCTCGAGCTCACTGCTGCTATTTTTAGAAGCTTTATGATATGAGCTCCTTCGATGCCTGCCAGAATGGAGCTGTAATGTCCCTCCCTCACTGTCGTTTCCTGTCGCTTGCTCTTATTGTTATTTCATTTTCCCATTGATGCAGGATCGCAGTCAATAGTCAGATCCAGCACAGGCAGGCTTGTGGTCCCATTTAGCTTCCTTTACACACTCCACCTATTGTTGTATGAGCCAATTGAGCATCTATCCATCACCGTGACTGCTGCTGGTGTGAGTTTGTGTGCGTGTGTAACAAAGAACCACAACTCAACAGAAAAAATTTAATCAAGTGCAGGATTGAGTGCGCCCACACACACATTGTGGGCATTCGCACACACACTTAACTTTTCCTTTGGTATCCTGGATTAAACTTCCTGCACCAACGCTGTCTCTGAGTTATTACTCGACTTCCACCTGTCACGGTGGCTCCTGCTGCTCAGTCTCAAGGGGCCACCGTGAAATGGCAGGGCAAGGTGCATATGACTGTGCCACTTAACTTCAGTATTTAATATGAAGTAATGTCAAAAGGCAACAGCACAAAATGTCGTCAGTTTGGAGAAGAAATTAATTAATAGTACACTCAGTAGATTCCTAAGAAAACAGCAGTCTGCTTTGGTGTTTGGTGGCAGATTTTTTTCTGTTTACCTGCAGCCTGACACCTTTTTTTTTTTTTTTTTTTTAACCACACATCTCACAATCTCTGTACAGTGAAGGAGGCATCTTGTTCCATTTACTGAAATCAACAGCAGACTTTCAGAGTTTGAGAGTTAATAAACGTGAAAATAACTCGGCTCTGTAATGTGTTTTACAGCACCATCATGGACCGCAAGTTCTAACTGTGAATGATGCAGTGAATGACAGTTAGGTTAGGGTCGATCTTTTCAATCAGGAGTGTGGCTGTTCGCGGACCCATCACAGCAGCTGCACCATCAGTTGCAAAGCCAACAAACCTTGGATGTAGCATTTCTTCAGAGACACCCTGATAGCAAGGCTTTCTACCTGGAGGACATGAGACAGCAGCCCTGCTGCGTAGCTCCAATTCAGTTTCTCACACACTGCAGAAACACCCAGAGCGATACGTGCATTTACATACGTGGCACAGTCACAGTATCTTTATTCATTTTTACACCACTTGCATTTAATCACTAGTTATTATCTCCGGCTCTCTCTCATAGTGTGTCATTTGTCCTGTCTTCCTCTGCTCTCTTCTGTTTCCCCTCACCCCCAACCGGTCGCCTCCCGGAGCCTGTTTCTGTTGGAGGTTTCTTCCTGTTAAAAGGGAGTTTTTCCTTCCCACTGTTGTCAAGTGCTTGCTCATAGGGGGTCGTCTGACTGTTGGGGTTGTCTAATATTGTGGGGTCTTTACCCTAAAATATAAAGCACCTTGATGCGACTGTTGTGATTTGGTGCTATATAAATAAAACTGAATTGAATTGAACTAATAGTAAATAATGTTTTGTGTTCTTCTACACATCATACATGTCAGCTATTACACACTGATTTCAGTTTTATATATAGGAATACTTTGTAATAAAGTAGCTCTTCTCTGGATAAATCTTGCGCTCCACCTGAGTCTCAGTCCTCAGGTTCACACACACAGTCCCCAACAATTTCTGTCAGAAGAGTTCACCCTTATATTATAAACATATTTATTCTTCTTCAGCCTCCTCTCATTGTTTTTAGAGAGAAACACATGCGTAAAACATGTGCCTACACTGTATTATTTTGTTAGTATGTTAGTCGTGCCCTCATATTTGAGCCGCAGATTTACGCTACGCTGTCGGTACAATGCTGGTCCTTAATGAAATGAACTAGCTGCTTCTGTTTGTAAACGTATACATTATAAATTTGTCCTGTTTAGATCTAGCCCAGTCTGTGGCTGAGAGAATCATGCCTGATGTGTGGATTCTGCATGGTCAGCCGTTGGCGAGTCTACAGGTCTGATGCGGACGGCAACAAATTTGCAACAGCGGGCAACAGATTTTCAACAGACAACAACAGATTTGAGATTTATCACAGTTGCCAACTTGACCCCGTTCAGTGAAAACTAATACCAGACTGACTCCATCTTATTGCAGTTTTACCCCTTTTTTATTGCTGACTTGACACACCAAAGTCGCTTTGACGAAGACAACTGACTGCAAGTGGTGTCAGACCTGGTCCCAGTCTTCGAAGCAACCACTTCAAATGCAAGGAGATGGCAAGTTGATTGCACACGGTCGCAATAATTTTGGTCATGCCGCGGTTTCCAGCCACTGTTTTCCTTAGTGTGACTGTAGCTTTAGAGACTGATTCAGCTCACTGCCACAAGGACAGATACAGGAGATATTTCATACCACATGCTATTACCCTCTATAATACAATATCTGTCTGAAAGAGAGGCATTTGACAGATTACAAATATACATTATTATCATTATTATTAATTATTATTAGTAGTAGTAATAGTAATATATCTTAAAGACCTCATGATACTATATTATCCCAATAGAGCACTTCGCTCTCAGACTTGTGGGTGACTTGTGGTTCCTAGAGTTTCTAACAGTAGAATGGGAGGAAGAGCCTTCAGCTTTCAGGCCCCTCTCCTGTGGAACCAGCTCCCAGTTTGGATTCAGGAGACAGACACCCTCTCTACTTTTAAGATTAGGCTTAACACTTTCTTTTCTGATGAAGCTTATAGTTAGGGCTGGATCAGGTGACCCTGAACCAGCCCATAGTTATGCTGCAAAAAGCCTAGGCTGCTGGGGTGAAGTGTTTCTTCTTGACTCACCTTCTTCACTCTCCGTGTGTTTATACACCACCATTGCATTTAATCATTAGCTATTATTAAACTCTCCCATAGTGTGTCTTTTGTCCTTTGTCTCCCTCTGCTCTCTTCTGTTTCCCCTCACCCCCAACCAGTCGCCTCCCTGAGCCTGGTTCTGCCGGAGGTTTCTTCCTGTTAAAAGGGAGTTTTTCATTCCCACTGTTGCCAAGTGCTTGCTCATAGGGAGTCGTCTGACTGTTGGGGTTTTCTCTCTAATACCATAGGGTCTTTACCCCACAATACAAAGCGCCTCGAGGCGACTGTTGTTGTCATTTGGCGCTACATAAGTAAAATTGAATTGAATTGAATTGAATAGTAGTAATCATTTCAAGTGTTGTAACAAAAGAATTTCCCAAATATGGGATGAATAAAGTGTTGAGCAGCTCTCATCTGGATCAAATAATCAAAGCTTTGTCTTTGTGAAAGACAAATCTTTTTTTAGGTTGCTTAGACTGTAGTAATCTTGAGTCATGAATGGGTTACATACAGTAACACTGACAGTTACGATTCATATTTCAAATTGAGGCTCCAAAATATTAACCTGGAATACAAGTTTTTGCATCCTTGTGGAACTGGACAGCTTTGACACCCATGGGCAGAAGAGTAACTGAGTGTCTATACTGGACAAATTGAAGTAGAATTTCTCTGAAGATCATCGTGCCTCTTTCCAGCCTCTGCCTCTTCAGATCTGTGTTCCTTTTCTGACACCCTGCCAATTGTAAGCCTGTGTATTGATTTCTGAATTACATAAACTGCCTATTACTTAACCAGCTGCATGTGCATTTGGATCCTGCTTCCTGTTGCCTGCTGTCAAAGCTGTTAGACCACCACTTTGTGATGCTTCAAACCTTTTCTTTTTTTTTTATTATTGTATAGCTACAGCTAATGTGGTATAAAAGCAAAAACGCCTCCGCTGCAGTTAGACCATGGTTTATTGCTCTCATTACTTTGCATAATTTACTCTGTTTGACAGATTTCTAGCTGGCAGTTGCAGATGGGAGGGTTTGGATGTGTTTCAGTGTGCTGAGCTGGCTTTGGCTTTATGTAGACATCCTGCTGGTAATTACATAAATTGTTTTTACATCAGAGAGCGCAGAGTAAGGTAATTTAGCAATGCTTTTGATTCTCATCATCATTATAATGACTCAGTGAGGAGAAAGACTAACACACGCCTAGCTTATATTACAAGTAAATGATGAGGTACGCTGACAAAGAGCATGTGTTGCAGTAAGTTTTAATGTATGAGTACTGTATGTAATCTCCAGTAACAGTTTTTTGGTCACTTGGGGGCAGCAAAAACACACAACATTGATCATCAAAACTTAAGATAATATTGTGAATATATTTATTAAGCAAGTATACAGTAACATTATTTATGTGGGAAGTCCAGCTGATTCTCTTTAAGTCTTGTGTTTGGTCTCAACCAACTTATGATGGTAAAAATGTTCTTATATATTTTCCTCTTTGCTGCTAAATGCTCCTCTATGTTAACCAGCAGTCCTTCAATGGAGAATTTATTCTTCTCTTAGGAACATCGAGAACAATATTTTTGGCAACTTTAGATCATAGAGGCTAGAAGATTAGCTGATGGACACACCTCCGAGATCTCAACAACAAATCATGATGTCAAAAAAGCTGACTGGTTCACAGGAAAATTTGTGGAAAATTTGTGGTGTGACCACAGGCGTAACAACTCTGCGATGGGCCCTGGGGTGGATATTTTTGTACTGGTGCAAACACAGCATCTCACATTCTCTCTCTCTCACACACACACACACACACACATGCATACACGCACACGCATGCTGTAAGTGCAAAAATAATATCATGTAGCAATAATCAGTAATAAGGTTTATGCCACAGCTGCCCTAAATTAACAGTATTATAATTACCAAAATCTCTTTTTTTGTTTCTGTAATGGTTAATCCACCAGTATGCACAAGCTCTTTAATCCAAATGATATTTTTAATGTTGAAATATAGTTATTGTTGTTATCCATGAATTTTTGAATTTACTGTTTTACAAAAAAATTGTAAAGCACATTATTATTTTTTGATTAAGGTGCAAAATTACAATTATTTACTTGCATTCCTGAACAGAAAAATTACTTTTAGTGGTTGAATGTTCTGCTTGATTAATTTCTGACTTCTCAGAGAAGTCCAGTGTGCCGGCTCAAATTTGGGTATAAAAACATGAATTCAGTTTGAAATTCCTCACTCCTGTTCAAAATGGTAAAACATCAAGAACTCACTGAAAAGGAAAGAGTCCGCATTAAAGCACTTCGTGATGCTGGATGGTCTCTCTCGTTTTTATGGCAAGTGGTCTAATAAATTTGTTAAGCACTGTAAGTGGTAGCAATGTTTCAATCCTTGACAAAAACACAAACTACTCACCCATCAGAATTTTTTGTGCCTTGCGCTCAGCAAAGTCGTTGAAAACACTGCTCATATTCAAAGTCCTGGTGATATACTTATCCTGCTGTCCTCTCTTCTTCCTCTTCTTTGGCTTGCTAAACATAATTTATAATGCTGCTGCACCGACGAACTCCTCTATAAGACACTTGCCGAAAAACAAAGTGTTGCATAGTTGAGGTCAGGTTTGCACACATTTTCCACAAATGACAGAAAGCAAGGTCAGGCGGTCCAAGTAATATGCTTCCCAGCATACCCCTCCACCATCGAAACTTTTCACAAAAAGGGGCCTATTTTAATCAATGGAGTGTCAAATGATTAAGTATTCACAGAGCTAAAATTCAATTCATAAGGAAAATGTATACTGCATAATTAAAGTTAGGCTTTGTTTCACATGACTTAAACATATTAGTGGAACTCTTATAATCTGTCCACTTTAATATAACACTGTAAATGTATGTATTCTGTGTAATGTGGAGGGACCCATTTGACAGCCATGTCGACTGGGCTCCTCCTACCTTCTTGGCTGCCCCATCAGACGTTATGCCTTTGGGTGTGATGCTTTTAATTAGATTTCTGAACAATTCAGTATTAAAACAGAGCCTAATTGTGTTGTATCAATATTTGGTCGCTATGATCTTTACAACTAAGTATATTAATTACTATAGTGACAAAAGCAGCTATGCTTTCATGTAAATCTTACGAATATGAACGCATCCTGCTTTAGGGAAGGTAGCAGACTTCTTCTAATCTTCTCCTTTTTTGCTATATATTGCTTTCTTGCTTTCAATTATCTTCTTATTTTTTTGGTTTTGTTGTTCAAAAGAGAATGGAGTGCTGTTTGAAACATTTCATTAAAGAGTGATGATTAGTCAATACTATCGTCTTTATTTCTTAATATAGCATGTTTATAACCCCCAAAGCAGGGCTAATTGGATTTCTCCTGGAGAGGCACGGCCGTATTAAAGACTGTAACCTCAATAACTCATTTCATTTGATGCTATAGTGGAACTAAAAAAATGAGAAAGCAAAGTAAATCTAACTTTCTCACTTATTGACGTTCTGTTTAGGAGCGTGTAATAACTTGTAACTGAAAGAGGCTGCAGATACTACACATTTTATACCCTTATACTGTACAATATCTCTATAGTTACGACCATCTTCAAGAAATTAAAAAAATAAAAAAGCTTTGTGCAATTTTTCCACAGATTATTTTATAAAATAATTTTAAGTCTACTTGTTGTTATTCACTTCCTGAAGTTGAAACACTGGACACTGGACAAAACCAGTTAGTATCTTATTTTGGCTTTTGTGGAAGGACTGGACATCCATCCAGCCATCTGTCTTGGCCAACAAATAATTGTCCTTTGAGAACAAATAAAGAAATCTGACTACTTGAAATTGTAAGCTTATTACAGAGAAACCTAAAAGACTATTAACTAAATCAAAAAATCAAAAAATCAAATCTGGTTTCAAAATGTAACTAAACTAAAGTCTGGTTATCAAAAACGTGAATGTCAAATAATGGAAAAACAATCAATACATTCTGATAAGTGTTCTTGCTCTTTTACCTTTAAGTTGCATCATGTTCTGAACTTAAAATCAAGTGCCAAAAAAAGCTTAAAAGGTAATTAAAAGAAACCTGAAAAATGTTTTTAAAGTAAACGCAGCTTAATCGAGATTCAAAACTGAGAGCAGCTGACAGCACAATCTTTCCCCAAGGTCCATTTACTGGTTGTTCTGGAGCTCCCACATGTCATAAAATTAAAGATAATGGTGTTTTTGAATGTCACCATTTCCTCAACAATAGCACAGCCTGTCTCTGCTGATAAAGATCATGTCATATCATTAAAAAAAACACAAAACAGAGAGCACCAGGTGAATGGACCTTGCACTGAGACTCTTTTGCCAACCAGTTTCACGAAAAGTAGAATAAATGAACAGAAACAGAGATAAAATCTCACAAATGCAACTTTGGTTAGAAATAAAGTTGTAACTACCGTTCACTTGTCAGTTTGCCGATGAAGGCCAAGCCATGCTGTTGCATAGAAATGCTCAGATGAATAAATTAAACTTGGCTGAAAACTAAAATCTTCCTTCTTGTGATGGGATCACAAGAGGGGATCAGCAGCTGAGATGAGTTACAGGCGCATCTACAAAAATATTTTATGTTTGTAGACCAGATAAAGACACTTCATCTGGGTGATACAAATACAAGGTTGTTCTCAAGGACCACATTTTGCTGTAGTAACACAAACATACTAACACACACAGACACACACATGGTCTCACAAGGTAAAAATAGTAATAAAATGAAATTTAATCTGGATTTTATTCCTTGGAAAAAACGCCCATTTAGTGTTGGAGCTATTGATATAATTTGATCTTTACCAGAAATTGTCATGAAATGATACTCTGGTTTTCTAGCACTTCGTTTATGTTGTTACCAAAAGTTTGTTTGTGATCTTGCAAACAGCAGATGATAAAACACCCTCAGCTCAGTGTCCACTTAGAAGGCTAGTTTAGTTTGAGTTAAAAACACCCGTTTTGTTGTAATCATTCCTCGTGTTGATCTGAATCTGGGTTAAAAATGTAAATATGGAACCAGCAGCATGTGTGTCTGCAAAGCAGCAGAGTTTATTACAATTCCTCTGCTCTGCAGCTTTCTGTTGCATTTTCCAGTATATATGAATGTGACCTGTTACATAAACGAGTCATGCTCCTTTATAATGGCCTCCTCTGTCATTTCTGCCGCAACATCCACTCACCTCATTCACACGTAGCCGCTTCCTGTCGAACAATTACAGTGACGAATGCGTGAGAGGGAGCACCGCGTGACCGTAGGCAGCTCTGCATAAACAAGAAACCATCACTAGCTGAAAAAAGTGACAGTAGAGTGAAAGTGATGGTAGAGTGACATCAGCCTATAATAAAAAGTCAGAGAGTGAGAAAGACCAGAGGTAATCAATGCTTTGCAGCAAATTCCTTGCGGGCCACAGTTGATACTGAGTTTGGTAGATAAGGAGGCAGAAATCGTATTAAGCCTAACATGCACTGATTTCTCTTTTACTCTCATGCTTCAATCCTTGTGCAGTTTTTTTTTTTTAGGCTAATCTTTACTGCATGTAGCATGTACTCAAATGCAAGGATCTCAAAGGTGGACCTCAAATTAGTAACCATAACCCATTTTGTTCATTTAAAAAAATAAAATAAAATATTCTTAGTCTTCTTAGCTTACCCCAATGGGGTAAACCAAAAAGACTGTGTGCTAGTTATATGACATGCTTCTTTTCACATGTGACTCATTGAAAATAAGACAAAATGCCAAGCAGAGGTTTCAAACTCATTTTAGTTCATGGCCACTAAGTGGGCTGGACCTGTAAAACAGCTACATACTAACCCACCTTTCTTTAATTAGACAGAAGTACAAGGATATTCTAAAAGCATTCATATTTCGTGAACCATCCATTTACAGAACATACGATGAACAGCCTGACATACACTAGAAAAGTGCCATTTCAGCAATATTTTGAATTACTTGTGCATTGGAATTCACTGTGGATCTACATAAGCAAAAAACCTTCACATGCAAAAATATACACACACACACACACACACACATATATATATATATATATATATATATATATATATATATATATGTATATACATAGTATATTCTTTATGATTCAAACAACATGTGAAGATTTAGAAGTACTCTTAGCTTTCAGTACATTTTCACTTGCATGTTGGCATCACCTCACCAGGAATAGCAGTGCATTTTATTTAAAAAAAATGTTAAGATATTAATGACTTCACTGCAATTTTCACACACTGCAGAGTGATCCATTGGGCAGTTGTTGGCCTCATGCTTGACACCCTTTATGTGGAGTATATATCTTTTAATTCACCTCCACGTATAAATGAACATCTTCAAACCAAGAGGTCCCAAGGACCAATCAGATTCTGTTTCTGAAGCAACATACTGTATAGGCCAAATAAATCCACATTATGGTAGCCATGGCATTGCTTTCACAAACTTCTTGGTTAGTCAGCTTTTGTTAAGAAAGGATCGTGGTTTATATCAAAAACAGACCCTTAACCTCAAACTCAAATTAGAAAGCTTGATTTATAGGTTACTAGGGTACTGAGTTCTACTTCATCAAAAGGTGTCACCTTGTCACCAGCAGTTATAATAACATCTTGCACAGGCCTCCTATGGGGCCAGTTACATAGTTGTAAGACATCAATTTGGTATTCTTAAGCTTCTTCCACATAAAATAAGACAAACACTAGAAAAAACCTGCAGAAAACAGTACAAAAAAATTGCTGTCACAGGGTAAGCAAAAATAGCATGATTTATTGTCTTAAAAATAACTAGCGTTTGGTGCATGATGTGACTATTTTCTATTTATATTTAAGAGATTTCATAACTTTCTTACTCCATAAATATGCAATTATGCTGGTTATTCATATATTTAGGAGTTGGAAAAATAATCTCAGTCTTTGTGGAAAGGTAAACCCCTTTTTCTGAGCTTTTAAGATCCTGCCTGTCCTAGACATTAGCCACAACTTGGCAAACTCCATGTGCTGCTGAGGATCCAGAACGGCTACTAAATGGACTTTGTGGAGAAATCATTCTGCTCTTTCCAAGGTCAACAATGAATTTTTGAAGAACAATATGTTTACCTCTCTTTGTCAGCATTTTTAAAAGTGGTGATGTCTTTAGAGGCAAACAAGTCTTCCAAACATAAGGTGTACAGTAACTGCATTTAGAAATGATGCATAATAGCTTTTTGTTTGATCCACTGTCCTTATCGTAAGTACGACAGTATTAGTCAGCATTTCTTTCCCCATTGCTAGTCTTTACGCAAGCTGTAGTTCTGTATTAAAAAAGACTGACATTAACTCTAAGGAAGAAAGACAATAGGCATATTTTTCAAATATTTAGCAGTAAACATGAGCTTTCTCTAACCTTAATCACTGCAGTGAAGGCTTTTAACATAATCCATTTATGTGTGATTACAGATTCAGCCAATAATGTAGTTTTTGTTTCTGTAAGTGGTTTTCTCTTTTCCTCTCTCTCTTTGTCTAACCTTACTCGGCATGACCCATCTTTTTCCTTTCTTTCTGATTCAGCTATTTTTACATATTTCTCTTCCCATTTTGTCACGTTGTTCTTCTGTGCCTGTTAGTGTTTCAAGTCCCGTTCTCTTTCTTGAGGCCAATCTTCTCAGTGGCGTGTGTTGTTTCTCCTTGCTTCTCAGCTGTAATTTATCTCCTATTGTCTGTCCCACTCTCTACATTTTCACTCTCCTTTCGATGCTTTCTTTTTCTGATCTTCTCTCTCCCTTCCTCAGTCATGTCTCTTTTGTCTCTTCCACATTTTCATCTTGTTATCCTTTCATATTTAGTACAGTTCTGTATTGCTACAGCAAACTGCACAAAATGGCCAGTGTCTTATAAAAGACAAAAAAAAAGCAGCAATGTGCATGACATTAGCACAGAATAATATTTATTTTGTTCATATATAGTGTTAAATATTATACACACATCATACACTGCCTGCATTTAATGTTATGTAATATTTGCTTTTCATATTCTCGCCTCACTGTGCAGTGTTTTCTATTTCCTTCCTCCCTTCCAGTCAGAATATCATGACCTGAGTAAAATGAAGACATTACTCAGCCCAACCAGTGTGAAACCCTAAATAAACCCTGACACTCTCCTTCTGCTCAGCTCTGCTCTTGAATATTTAAACAGGCCTGACGTGCAGTCGGGCAGCTCGTAAACATAATGTTGCATTTGTTCCGACACTCACTCTGTCTCTGTGCTCTGTTTCTAAAGACTCGTGAAATACAGTTTCGATTTAAACTATCTTTATAACTTTGAAGTCACAAATAGATTTTTAGTGCCACGATGCTTAGAGCACCTCTGCACACACAGCAGACAACACAAGCCTATGCATGCGCCTTATTTTCTGTTTTAGCTAACTGGATTCAGTCACTTTTCTTATTGCATATGCAAATCCATTTCTCATTATCAAGCAGAACACCATACTTGACTTCTCAAAATGCCACTGCTCGTTGCTGGTGTTGACAACCATTCTGTCCTAATTTAAACTGCAGTCATAAAACATGTACGTATATTTATATTCAGCAGGTTAGAGGTTTAAACTGAATTTTTTTTTTGGATGCATACAGTGAAAGACACATTTGGATATATTTAAGAATGTTGTGAGTGGCAGACATTTGTTTTGAAAGAAAGAGACATAAAATACATTTCTGTCAGGAGCCCTGTAGTCAAAAGAAGAAGTTATCTCCTTCTTCTTTAATTCACATTTGGCAGTGTGGCTTTATCCTAGGAGCTCCCTGCCCTTCCATGTGCATATGTGGAAAGCTGGAGGCACGGAGAGCAGAGGCAAGACCTCGGCACAGAAGAGCGTAGGCATCAACAGATGTAGATATGACAGTGATTAAGTCAGATGCAGCATGAAAGGAGGAGCTGGGGTGGAGGTGGGGTGCAAAATGGCTTGTGCAGGTGCACATCAACTTTGGGCGAGCTAAAGAGTGCACTCTGTATGAGATTTGCCAATGATAAAGTGGTCTAGTCTATTCATAGTTTGCAGTCATGTGACCTTTACTGAGCCCTGGAAGGCAAAACTGACTGCAACCCAAGCCTGTGAATTTTCCATCAGTATCAAGCCACAAATATTTAGATCATATTTAGATACCAAAAGAAGAAAAACAAAGTTAGGAAAATGCAAGTTTCGGTCACTTGCAGTCCATATAAAGCAACCCTGCAGTAAGACTGCAATGGTCCCTGTAACAAGCTCTGCTTCAGCAGTGTTCTATATATACTGTGTCTTGTGGAGAATCACCTCAGGATGAAAGTGTACAAAAGCTGTCTTCATCCACAATTATTTTAGAGAGGATTCAACTGCTTTTAATTGTTTGGTTGCTGTGGAAAGTAGTGGTGGCAACCAACTGCTTTTGTGTGATCCAACAAAAACTGCAAGTCCAAGGACAGGTCTTCAGTAATTCTTTAGTAATTCAGTACAGAACTGAAACCTCACACTGCACTACAGCTAGAACAAAATGGAGGACGGGAACTTTCAGATACGAGGCTGTTCACCTTCCAAACTCCATTTTGCTTCCCAGCCCTACCCTTCCGCTTTTGTGAAAGACTGACCCACCCCCACAGCTTTTTGGACTTCATGATCCTTATATTGTTTGTTGACTCATGTTATTTATTATTACTGCTAGAAATCTAGCTGATACAGGGTCACTGCTCTTGTAATGTATTGTCTCTGCATCAGTGTTGTCATGGGACCCGTTGTCCTCATGAATTGTCTAGTGTGTCCTGTCTGTGTATCCTTTACTTGAACTGAAGTGAACTGAATTGTACTGGAGCTCAGTTTGTTAATGTGGAGTAACGTCTTATTTAGAAGACAATGAAGTTGCTCCGTATGGCCGGCGAGCACCTCGTATTGCAGCCTTGCCATTGTTGGTGTGTAAATGCATGAAAAAGAAAAACAGTGATGACTTTCCATAGGTTTCTTTTTGATAATAGTCCTTTCTGCTGTCTTAATTTTTTGTCTGCTTCAAATCTGGTTGTATCCAGGATGCCAATATCCTTTAAAAACTAAACAAGCACTCAGTGAAACACTTCTGTTTTTTCCTTTTTGCCCATTTTTGTATTTAATTTGTTGACCATGACTCCACTTGTGTTAACAGAAGTCACAGAACGAGCATTTTCAATGCCAGAAGAGCAGAATGACTTTACTTTACTAATGATTATGAGCCAATACCAGGTCGCTTCCACCTCTCTGGAAACGTTTCACTCGATTTATGTGTTGATTCGGTTGCTGATGTAAAGAGATGGATCTGTGCCATAATAATCAGTCACAGTCCTCTCGCCTCTGCACTTCGTACAAGTTAATTTAACATTCATATTTCACTGTAGTTGGTTTTATTAAATGTAAACATAGCATGGTTTACATTTTCAGCTGTTATTGCTTTTTTAATAGTCTTCTTCATACAAACTAAATACAGATGCCATATGTATCTATAGGTATTATTACAGTGTTTTACAGAGTTTTAGCCTACTCTGAAACAGCACAATGTAATTATGAAAGCAACCACTTCCTTTCCATTTCTTCCAAACAAATGGTCTAAAAAAGTTCATCAGCCAGCCTGAAAGGAACCAAATCTCCCATCTGCCTCCAAACCAACTCATGTCATAATTAGACAATTACCCTGGACTCCTCGCATCTAGAGAAGTCTGCCTTTCTGTCCTACCAGTTTACTTTCACTTGCTTCCTCTGGTGTAAATCAGCTCTTAATTACTGCTTATGCCTAGAATTAAAATGAGAAGCGGAGTCCTCCGTTCTCTCTTATGATGATGTACGTGTAAACTAAGCGTTAATCAAATTACAAACCTAATTAATAGGATATGTTGAATTAATAAATCAGTGACCCTGGCTCCTTACTGTGGTTAAATTACTATGGTTCAGGTGTTTTCAGAGGAGCTCTAAAGGCAGAATGAAGAGCTCGTGTTGCTCTGCAACAAAACATTAAGGTCAGTGAGAGGGTTCAACAGAACAGAAGGACAGGGGTCCTTCCCGAAATTCTACAAACGGTATCACATCTAACACTCGCTCACTGTTGTTAAAAACTGCTATTCCTAAACCATTCCTCTGCTCTGCTCACTTTTATTTTGAAAGAAATTCTCTCTCTCTCCTTTCTTTTTCTTTTTTGAAATCCCAGTTTTGCTTTCTTGGGGAAAGACATGACTCATGGGGGACATTAGCAGTCACCTAGATAGAATAAATTAGCTGTCCTGTAAAGGCTAGTCCGAGTGCAGGATGGACTAAACCATTTTCCTTCATTTGTAAGGGATAAAAGTGACATCAGAGAGCATCTACTTTTTTTTTTTGGAATCAAAGTTCAGTCACCCAAATGATTTATTCAGGCAGTTTAATTATGACACTAATTACTTAGAAATAATCCAAAACACACACACTCGTTTTGACATCTTAGTGGGGAACTCCATTGACATAATGCTTTTCCTTGCCCCTTACCCTAACCATCAATTCAATTCAATTCAATTCAATTTTATTTATATAGCGCCAAATCATAACAACAGTCGCCTCAAGGCACTTTATATTTTAGGGTAAAGACCCTACAATATTAGACAGAAAACCCCAACAATCAGACGACCCCCTATGAGCAAGCACTTGGCAACAGTGGGAAAGAAAAACTCCCTTTTAACAGGAAGAAACCTCCAGCAGAACCAGGCTCAGGGAGGGGCAGCCATCTGCCACGACCGGTTGGGGTTGAGGGGAAACAGAAGAGAGTAGAGGGAGACAGGACAAAAAAGGCACACCTATGGGAGAGAGACAGGGTTAATAATAGCTAATGATTAAATGCAAATGGTGTATAAACACATGGAGAGTGAAAGAAAGTGAGGAAGAGGTGCTCATTGCATCATGGGAAGCCCCCAGCAGCCTAAGCTTATTGCAGCTTAACTAAGG
>VUQI01038812.1:0-13731 GCA_015106735.1 Paratilapia polleni | reverse complement strand
GTCACAAACACAGGCAAGATAAGAGAATGCACAATGAAGCAACAAGAAAATAAACACAAAGAGAAAGAGAGAAGAAAGAATGAGTAAAAGTGAGAAAAACCTGACCAGACAGAAAAATACATAGCAGCAAAGATAAAAGAAGTAGTGTAGAAAACACAGGTGTGAAGGCATGAAAAATACAAGTACATCTGAAAAAAATAAAAGCATGTGAAAGATGGAATCACCATTTCAGGATATAATGACCATCCCTGCAGTAGTGTTATAACCACTGCTGCACATACTGTACATAAAGCAAAATGCGAACTAGGAGATCCATTTAGAGATGTACACATAGCTGATTCATCCAAAATGTACAGCTTTACACACAAAGTTAGGGCCCTTAGCCTGAATTCCAATATCTGACCTCAATCTGAAATTAAAATGCTACAAATGTAGCAAAAATGTTGATTTCAATTCATAGTTAACATGCCTTTGGAGGGCACTGTTGTAGCCATAACAGGATGATCAGAATTTCAACATAAGAGCTTTAGTTAGTCATTTATTTCTATAAGAGATCCCATTCAAAATTCCATTGTACCTGAATATAGAGACAATAAAGACAATTCTGGTTTTGACTGTGGATAATTTACTAAGCAATTTTGGTTAACTTGTGCACCCTAAGCCAATTAAACAGGAGTCTACAAAAAGTCCACCTGAGGCATCTTTTGGACTTCATAAACTGTGGGTGTAAAATGACAACCCTCAGCATTTATCGACATAATGGGAATGTGCATGTTGAGTTTGCAAGTGTGTGAAGTCCTGACATTTGGATTTTCTTTGCAAGAAAAGAGTGAATGTTTCTGTGTGTGTGTTTATACCCAGAATGTAGCAGACTGGAGGACAGCACATTATCAAGATGTTCAGCACCCCAGCTCAGACGGAATGAGTCCTTTTCATGCTCTCTAGACAATGCTGACACCTAAAGACCAACAAAAATGAGCAGGCCGGTTGGACTCACCAAACTTTAAAAATATTTTAAGTAAGGTTACACTACACACATACTACGCCTTATTCTCACCTGGTGGCTTGTAAGCATATCTTCAATGAGAACTCCTTCTCTCTGATGGAAACTTTGGTGAATGGGAGTATGCTGGGGCCTGTTGGAAAACCAAGGTGGATTTTCTCATTGCCTTTTTCTGTATATATCTGTATTACTGTAGGTTTTCCTTTAGAGGATGATGAGGTTGGCTAACAGCAGATGAAAAAGGTATGCTGTAAGCAAATGTAGATGTCTGTTTGTTAAGCTAAATGCAGTATAAGTGTGTTGTTTCTGACCTGTCCAGGTTGTGGCTCATATAGCTGAAGCCATCCAGATAGTGACCTGGCAGAGAGTCATCTCCCAGCTCACGGAGGTCCTCCGCTCTTAGATACTCTCCCCCATCACCCGTCATTGTGTCCTCACCTAGAAAACAGGTCAACAAAAATGCCAACAGTTCTTATAACCAATTAAAAATTATACATGTTACCTTTTGGGGAAAATACTTGAACTTGTTTAAATATATCCTGATTTCTTCTAAACTCCTTATTTAATTCTCAGCTCATCAAACCTCCTAACAAACTCTGGCTAGTTGATCCTCCAAATTCCTCATGCAGTTAGTTTGCACACACTCTATGAGCCATAAGGTGTTAGATAAGGTGTTATGAGGAATATTCTATAACACCACCCTGCATCATATTTGCTGTATAAAATCTAACACTTGTTCTTTACTAATTTTGGGTTGCTGATTTCAAAAACAATATCCATTTTGCTCCATCACATCAGGTTTTTTTTCACAAGTGGCAATTGTAAACATGATCCAGATGTTTTTTGCAATATCTGTGGATGCTTCGCTACATCTAAACAGTGACAAAACATAACAGATTTTGTGAAAAAGGCATACTGCTTATTTTTTATATTATATATATATCTATATTTTATTGCTTATTTTGGTATGAAATTTGGCAACCAAGACAAGCCAAGGGCACCCCATTCAGTTTGCCGGCTGTGTGTCGAAAACCTCCTAGCATGGACTAAGGGAAAGAGAAAGAGCTTGGGTTTTGGTATTCCAGTGGTATGGAGGGAGCCACAGAATCACTTTGATGACTGCTACTTCTATTTAGTCAATATTTCTGGATACAGTTCCAAAACTAAATCATCTGTCAGTTACCCTAACCTGCCATCAGCAATGAGACCTGTACCACATTCAGATGAAATACCACCTCCCATTTTTACTGGCTTAGTTGATGAGAGAGAAGAGTCTGATGATGTTTTGTCTCCAGATGCACAATATTCTAGTGATGAAGACTCTGAAGATCCATCTTCTAGTAGCTCATCTGTCCCCCAGTTATTCATTTAGCCAGAGTTAAATGACTTACGAGATTTGGATCTGCCAAAGTGGCTGAGTTGCTTGGGTCTAGGCTCAGTAAGAAAAACCTCCTGGCTCCAGGAACCAAATTTTCTTTTTATAGGCATCGTGACAAGGATTTTTGAACTCAACATCATTGAATTAGGTAATATAAACTATTTTCTAGAAAACAGCAGAAATTTTATTTTTTGATGCAGGGCGGTGTAACCTACACAAAAAGACACAGCCATATAAAATGTATTGACTGTCTGTGCAGGTAATTTGGGGACTGTAAAGATGAGCATAGAATTCTGGACAACTGAATTTCTTTCCCCCAAAATTAAGTATTGCACACCAAGCACATATCAGACATTTTCCAGTACCTTCCAGCTCCACAGACATCTCAGATAATGGCTCTTCTTCCACCCCCAGAGCTATGAAACATACAGTTTTAAGATCCAAAACTACACCACCTACAGAGCACACTTTTTATGACTACTAAACAGTGAGCTATAATTTTTATCTAAGCTCAGTCATGACTTATTGTGTCTGATGACTGAAGCAGCCTTTGTCTCTAAAAAATTAGCTTGATATAGATGAGCAGCACAGTAAATTCTTGTTTTCTATATTTAAAGTAACTTACCCTCTTCATCAGACACATCAAGGATCTCAGTCATTGTCTCTGGAACATTGAGCTTGTGTTTCTCGGTAACCGTCTGATGTGATCACAGTCACGGAAAAAAGACAACCAAAACAGAGAAAAGTTAGATTGCATTTTCTGGAAAATTTAGGACAAAATGTACTGGCTCCGTATCCAGAGGCCAAAGCTATCATGAGCTTACAGTTGTAGTGGTGATGACCTCCTCAGTGACAACTTTCAGTGTGTCTACCACAGAGATGTAACCCAGACGTTTGGCAATTGACAGAGCAGTGTTTCCATTCTAACAGAGAGAAGGATATAACATAGCATACATCAGCACAATCTTTTTTTTTCACAAAGTATTTAACATAATAAGAGTAAATGCTTGTGCTCCATTCTGTCTTACCACCGTTATAGCATTGGGCTTGGCCCCATGTTGTAGCAAAACATTAATTATGTGCGTATTCCCTTGTTGGGCCGCCTGGTGAAGTGGAGTGTAACCATTCTGCAAAACAAAACAAAAAAGACAACAAAATTTTGTTTAGTCACTGTACAAAATAAAATTAAAGTGATATTTGTATATATTTGTATTTTGTTTCATGCTGCACTTGCAATTTAAGTTAAATAGAGCTTGCATGCTTCAAATTTGAGATTTGAATATAACCTTGGTTTTGGAGTTGACGCTGGCACCTTGTTGTAACAGGAAGTTAACCATCTTGACATTTCCATAATGGCAGGCAACAATCAGAGGGCTATATCCAAGCTGAAGTGTAGCGAGGAAGAGAGGATGAGAAAAGGAAAACAGACTGATCTACTGTAAGTAAGCATTACATTCTAGATTGACTCATAACCCTTTCTGAATGTATGTATGATGCAGACTCTGTTATGTTTTTAAAAAGCCACTAGATGGCAGGTATTTGCATGCATGTGTGTCTGATTCACTTAAATATCAGCAGGTAAACATAAGCTGCAGCACTGAATAAACAATGATTAAGACATACTGTAATTCACACAGGAAAATTCTTGTTGATTAGCTTGTGTGTGTCATACTATCTGGTTCTCATTACAAGTAATAACTTTTTTCTGTGTATGCTTGCTGGTGAATTTGTCATGCACATGCATGTCTGTACTTTGGTTTGCTGGTCCAAGTTGGCATCATGTTTAGCCAGTACTTCTGCTACACTGACTCTGTCCTCTTGGGCAGCGAGATGCAGAGGAGTCAGTCCACTCTGTAACACATAAAGCACAGTCATCTTACCATTCTATGACACACTTTTTATATACTTTATATATTATGACTTTTCTTAACATAGTCATAAATTGCTTCATGGAATAAATTAGACATAACTGTCTTATTTTTAAAGAACATTCAACTTAAGAACAAAAGAAAAACTGAATTAAAAGAAAACAAAGTTCACAAAAAACAGTTTTATACAGCTGTAGGTAGAGTACATGTGTTTCTTGTGTGGAATGATGTGTGTATATATACATATAAGTTGAACTGTCTACATCACTGTAACTACATTTTTGCTGCATGTTCTCAATGGCTGATTGGGAATCAAATCAATTTCAAATCTGTGGAACTGGTTTATAGTGTTAACACAAACAATTACATTAAGAATTGTGTTTCTGTGTAACCTTTGTGGCTGTGTTCACATGAGCTCCTTTTCCCAGCAGGAGGCTGGCCATCTCGGTGTGTCCTTCCTGAGCTGCCAGATGTAGAGGGCTGACTCCCTGTTTGGTTAAAACATTGGTCTCTGCTCCATACTGTAGTAGTGCTAAAGCAATGTTCGTCTGGTTCTTTTTGGCTGCAATGTGGAGAGGAGTGTAGCCATTCTAAACATGGAATAAGGTAAAGAAGATAGATATTGTGATAACAATCTGGGCGTCTTAAAATCAGTGTCATCTTTTATAAAGGCATCTCTACTGTAACAGGACACTATCAGCAAGATAACAACAAATTCCAAGCAACCAAGCATAATGCATTAAATGAAAACACGTGTGAGTTTCTCATGTAGTTTTTTTCTTTAGAAGTCTTTGTCTAACCTTTGCAGTAGCATGAGGTGATGCCCCTTTATCCAGCAACAGCAGCGCCACCTCTTGGTTGTCATAATGAGCTGCCACGTGTAGTGGAGTTAAGCCATTCTGTAAGACAAGGCGTTCGATTAAATTACACTTTTTACATACCTTTATGATTTTGTTGTGGTCTGTTCTTTCTGCTTCACATCAGTTCTATTGTATTCCATAAAGTGTATTTCAGAGACTCAAAGATTTAGTGTAATGTGTCTCTCACTGAAATTAATACAATTACCCTTAAATAATGTTAGATTTTGTTTGACAGTCTGCCTCTACATCTTCAGCTCACCTTGCCAGCATCATCAGGAAGAGCTCTGCGTTGAAGGAGAAGTTTTGCTACGTCAAGGCTTCCATATTTTGCTGCTACATGTAATGGAGTGAATCCTTTCTATAGATGTAAAAGGAAGAAATTAAACAAAATTCCACATATTTACCTTATCACGCAGTATTTATCTGACTGTATGCATCTATCCTCTTCTCACCTTAGTGGCCATTGAGTGTGAAGCTCCAGCCTCCAGGAGCACAGCAGCAGTCTCCACTTGGCCCTCCCTGGCTGAAATGTGGAGAGGAGTGTAGCCATTGGTGGTGGCAGCATCTGGATAGGCCATGTGCTGTAATAGTAGCTGGACAATATCTGTTTTCCCCAGACGAGATGCAATGTGGAGGGGAGTCTGGTCCTCCTGTAGTTGAGGGATGGAAAGGTTGTACATGTTTTAGCAGAGAGGATAAATGAAGTAGTCATGTTAAAGCAGGAAAAATTAGAATGAACAGACATGCTGTAGCCAGAGCTGAGACAGGCGACATGAGCCATGCAAACCAGTGAATGAAATATATTAATTTATTGTAAACAGAAGGAACCAGTGATTAACTCTAATAATGTTTACAGCTGACTCACCCTGGCCATGGCATCCACCAATGCTCCATTTCTCAGCAAACAGCGAACCACTTCCATCTGTCCCGCCCGTGCTGCCATGTGTAGAGCTGTCTCACCGCGCTGATATGCAAAGGCAGAACATTTATGAGCTTTAAGACACTGTACTGAAAAAAAACGCATGTGAGAATGGCTGCAGGTGTTTGCACTAAAATAAATGACAGTTGAAAAATGTATGTTTACTTTGTGACGTGTATTTCTGACCACTGAGCTGAAAAACATCACTACTCACAATGTTACGAACATCAGGAGAGGCTCCATTCTGTAGCAGAAGTAAAACAATGTTGAGGTGTCCCATGAAAGCAGCTACGTGAATGGGAGTCAGACCAGACTGCAATAAAAAACACAGAGGAATACAGGAACAAAAAAGACAACCATTAAATGCAAATTCAGAACAATATTAAAGAGAAAGTGCACTCATCCATGCAATCCAAAACAATCTCACCTCTGTAATTGCTTGTATGGAGGCGCCGTATTTGACAAGCAGTTCCATCACCTTCACTCTGTTCTTCTTACAAGCAATGTGGAGAGGAGTAAAACCATTCTGGTAGAGACAATAAGAGTAAAATTAACAGGTATATGCATAGCGCTATCTGTAGTAAAAAGCTGACGTGGGGGTACTTTAATTTTATAACTAGCACTTTATTTTATATGTCAGGAGTTCTTAAACTTTTTGAGGTAACCGACCCCTTTCAAGAAGGAAACTTTCCAGGAGCCCCTGATGATCCTAATACTGATTAAGCATATGCTTACTACCATTAGGACTCTTAAATATCATTGGTACTGCCTGTATTGTGAACATTTTCAAACTAAGTACTTCAGACATATGTAACACATTTTATTAGCACACAGAAATTATGTAATGGACAGAATTTCTTGTTATTCTGCAGATCCCTTGGCTATGGTTTGTGGCCTCCAAATGGTCCCCTGATTCCATTGTTTTAGGTAGTTTGAAATTATATGGAGGAATGCTGAATTATAAATTTATAAATTGCATACTGTAAAATCACTAGATATACATAATGTGACTTTTTTTTTTTTTATCTTCATATGTGTACGTGCAAATATCATAATAATGTCTATCTTAATGCCAATTTTGGTACTTCTCTAGTTGCTTCTTTAAACCCTCACCAGTGCTCTTGCATTGGGATTGGCCTTCTTGTCGAGGAGGAGCTTAGTTACTCTGTAGTGGCCACAGTGAGCTGCGACATGCAGCGCCGTAAGGTAGTCGAGTGTGACATCATCAACGGGCGCCTTGTGTTGCAGCAGAAGTTTCACACACTCTAAGTGGTCTCCCTGAGCCGACATGTGCAGCGGAGACAGTCCATTCTGTATGGGTGCACAGAGAGATGCAAAAGATTTTTAAAAAAAAGCAGCACATCAAGAGAGCAGAGGCAGAGGTGAGAACCAAAGGGATATAAAAAGGGATGATACAGCATATTGTGTGCATTGCAAGTGATAAACTTTTGGAAGTCTGAGTTTTTCTTTGTTTTTTTTGTTTGTTTTTTTGACTGAAAACTCTTTATTTAATGGTAAAGTATGTTGGCCCAGTAATGGCACTGTCTACCTTGGTTCTAGCTAAGATGGGGGCTCCTCTTTCCAGCAGAAGCTCAACTGCGGGATCATGTCCACTCCTGGCTGCACAGTGCAGGGGCGTCAGCCCATCCTTTTGAACAATCACACATGCACAAACAAATGCACAGACATGCACACAAATTAGTCCAAATCTTGAAACAGGAATTAAAAAGTGGTTAGTACACTTTATTAAAAAGTCACTGCAGGTTTTTAATAAAAGCCAAGTCTTACCCTTGTTTTAGCATCTATCTGAGCCCCTCTGTCCAACAACAGGGCCACCATGTTGGTGTTGCCTCTCTTGGAGGCAACATGTAGAGGTGTTATTCCATTCTGTCAAGAAAAAAAGGTCATTTAACTTGACAACAAATTATTGGACATTGTTGTTAGTGGGAGCTGGCATTATAGAAAGTGCTACAATGGACTTAAATAATAATAGGAATTATAGGATTATAGACAATAATAGGAAGCTGGATTGCAAATTGCACAAAACTAACTCTATGTACCAGTCTTGGCCAGACTTAGATTAAAGGTGTTTGTAAATAGTATGCCATTCTGCAATTGTCAAAGTCAAAACAGCCACACAGTAGAAATTTGGCTCTACCCTGGCTGTGAAGTCAACAGCAGCTCCTCTGTTCAGCAACAGGGTGGAGACATTCACGTTACCATAGTGAGCCGCAATGTGCAGAGGGGTGAACCCACTCTGTTTGAAACAGAGAAAATAGGGAGGGAAAGAGTGAAAGGGAAAGAGGTTAAAGAGCACAGATCTGCATGTGGGGAAAAGGAGGAAAGTAAAACCAAAGAAAGAAAGAAAGAAAGAAAGAAAGACTTTTCTATGTTAGATACAGGAGAGAGTCTACTGAAGCAGTATTATAATGAGAGAGCATGCTGAAAAAACAGAGTGTAAGAAGGAGCATAAAAAATGAGGATATCCTAAAATAGTACATCCAATACATAATACATGCAATATTTCTCAAGTTCAGCCATGCTTACTAAAAAAAACTAAGGGTGAAACAACTTGGTTTTTGAATACTTAAATATCTAAATAAAGGGCAAACCAAAACTCAAATACAAAAAGCAACAACACGGATGCTCGCAAGTATGTGTATCTGCTTGGACGGACAAATAGACATTTATATACTAGCTATATATAAATATCTACAGTACACAATTATACGTCGGTTCACTCCTTACCTTCCCATTCTGATAGACATGGTGCAGTTTAATTAAGAAACAGAGTTAACTTAAAGATCAATGTGTTTCAGAGAAGTAAATCAGAAGTAAATATCAGCATGCACAAAAACACACATGCTGTGAGTTACGCATAGAAAGAGAGGAGTAAAGAAAATTTGTTTGAATGCTGTCACTTTTTCAGTTCAGTATAAAAATCTGCAACACCGATACATTTTAAAGAATTATTAGTTAAAAAAAATAAAAAAAGAACTGTAAAACAAATGATCAGTAATAAAATGCAATAACCTGACATTCTCTGGGAATTATCAATACAACACAATGTGTTTTACTGTCAGCCATGCAGTGTGTAGTACAGCAAAGTCTGACATGCAGGATATTCCTATGTCACAAAAGTCCTCAATAGGTAAGGGGAAGGCTGGGACAAAAGAGCTGAAAGAGATGGTCAGAAGTTACAAAAAAATAGAATCAAAGGAAGAGCTGATGAGTCTGTATACCTCTGTGGTTCTATTGACCATCATCTGGTTAGGATGCATAGAGAGATAGGGGGAATAGGGTGAAGGGTTGTTAGGGGAAGGACTTAATACAGCATTTATATAAAACACTGAGAATGTTTATGAGGTTGCAGTTTGAAAGTAAAAAAACAAGGAATCATACAACAAAGCATTTTCCAAGAGGCCTGGTCTGTAAATTGTATCATTTTTCCTTAAGGAACATGCAAACAATAAAATGAATATGCCCAAAAACCTATCAGCTTATTCAGATTCTTTTCTGTTCTACCCCCTACTGCCTCCATCAAATAGTTCCTGTTGCCCTCCCTCACCTTAGACTGGACATCAGCATTGTGGTCATTTTGAAGCAGCAGAGCAGCAGACTTTGTGTCGTCTTTGCGGGCAGCAATGTGCAGGGCAGGTAGGCGTACCTTACCCTTGGTGTCATGCTCCAACAACAGGGAGACAACCGAGTTGTGCCCCTGCTGGAGAGCGATAGCAAGTGGTGTGAAGCCATCCTGGAGGAGCAGAGAAAAAAAAAAAAGAGTGAAATGGATAGAAGTTAGAGACAATAAAGGTGAACAGGCAAGTTAGTACATAATGTATTTACCTTCAGTATTTCATATATAGATAGAAGTGTTAAACACAAACATACTTCTGTTGCAATGCTTTGATTTCCTTCATTTTCCAACAGGTATCGCACCACCTCCAAGTGATTCTCCTGGGCTGCCATGTAGAGTGGAGTGAAGCCATTCTGAAGAGGCAAAAGCATACAGTCCATTTACACATAGATATATACAAAAACTAAATTGTATCATATTCTTGTTGTTTGTGCTACACCCTAATGCATTATCTAAAAGTTCTTCATAATTCTCACCTGTGACTGAGCATTGACATCTGCTCCTCTCGACACCAACAATTTGACTACTTCTTTTTGTCCAGCCAGGGAGGCAATATGGAGGGCAGTGTTTCCCTTCTACAAAGAAAATACAGGGTTAAGACCACCAACCAAGTATGTATCCAATGCGAGTATAAACCTCTCTTACCTCCTCCAAAAACCAAATTATGCAAATTGATGTTGCACAAGTGCTTTCATATCTGCTTTTATTTTCAGCATGTGAACGTTATGATTAATACCAAGAAACGTATTCATGGACACAAGGACACAAACAGCAGGGTGACAGATTCCATGTCAGCTGTTCACCATTGCTAGCTGTTAAGCCTGAGTCATGAGACATTCACAGAATCATATAGCAAGCAGCTTGCCAAAAAGCATACTACACATCCACACTCGTCTTCTCTTACTCCTTCCAACTGAACCATAGAATATCTATGTACGATGCAATTATAAATACCTTATAAAGCTGAAGGTTTGAAGAAATTAAAAGCTCTTATCAATTAATGGAAGCCACCCGACAGAAAGAATCTGAAAACATTCTAGTAGATGTGCTGGGAAACACTAAGTCTGTTTTCATGAATATATAAAGTTACAACATCCTTTCTCATTTCTTTGTTCATCTTAAATTGCTCTCATGTCCACCCTTATGAATCCATATTTCACAAGAGGAGGAATGATTTACATAGTACTTTACAACTTATTGCACTACATTACCAACATGTGCATGCATACCTTTCCATCAACTCCCTCTTTCTCTTTTGGTCAACTGTTACTCCCCCACTTCCCACTTATCTTTGCCAGTGCAGACCAAAGAGCACACCATGCTATGTTCACATTTAGGGAGTGATTAAAGCAACTATTATATTAACTAACGGCCCCCATAATGCTAATTCACGTGTGTACCTTGGTGGAAGAGTCAACAGATGCTCCTCTCTGCAGCAGTTCTTCCACCAATTCTTTGTGTCCCTCCTTAGCTGCCAGGTGTAATGCATTGAGACCATTCTGAATAGAAAACAATTGAGATGAGAAATGAGAAGATTTCAGGAAACACCCCAAAATCAAAGACCTTAAGCAGTCTGCACACCAACATTACATGATATAAAGCGATATGTACAGGAAATGGGCTTAATAACATCAACAACTGCACAATCCACTGCATTCAGATATGCTCCTGCAATAAAGGCAAACTACCAGTGTGAATTTTACAAAATTCTTGAAAATGTGATTACATTTGTAGTAATTTATGAGGGAATAGTCCAACTTGCATTATACAGGTCATGATCACTCATTTAATTCATGTTTGGAGAGATCAATATTTAAGGATTAAAACAGAAGAAAAATTGTTTCAGTCAAAAATAGGGCTGATTTTCCACAGCTGAGTGTGAGCATAACAAAGGTTTCACCTCAGATTTATGAACCAGAGCTACAGATTAACAGCAGCACAGGAGGAGAGCAGAGTGCAACTGTTGCGCTCACAACACAACTGATCTATTGAAAACGCATGCACATGTACCTCTTCTGAGAGTGATATATATATATATATATACACAGAAAAAAACAAAAAACAAAAAACATTCACCTCATCCTCCTTTTCTTCCATCCTGCGCTTTGTCTCTCTGAAATGTTTCAAACCTTGCCCTTGTTTTTATCTTCCAGAATCCCTGCTCCTTTGGATATTCTGCACCTTCATAAATCTTTTGCTCTTTTATATTTTGCCTTCTTAAAAGGTGCTCCAACTCAGAAATTAGAAGTGATGGAACTCCAACCAGCCCTCCACCTCCTGCTTCCTCTACACTCCTGGTTTAAAACCAGCTTTCTAGGTGTGTGTGCTCTGTCGTCTTCCTGCAGGCTCATTCAGATGAATTACAGCGAGGAAATGTGCCTCCAAGTTCTGGGACTGATGTAAAAGAGGAGCTGTTGCTAACACCTCTATCACTGCCTTTTTCCTTCCATAGTGCATGTACATCATGCATATACACACACAAATAGACACACACCCTCGCTTCCTTTCTCGCGAATTGCCAAATGCCAAACAGCCAAGAGGGTGTCATATTTCTGCACAGTCATAGAGGGTGCCCAAACACACACACACACCCAAAATAGATATTCATATTTAGAAGCAACTGAAAATGTCAACCTTTAAAAAAGGAAAAAAAAGGAGCATTCCTCAAAGGCCCAAGTATATCGGTGACTGTCTGGCTGATTGATTTATGACATGACTTTAAAAAAGGGCGGAAAACAACACATAGTTAGTACCACTATAGCACTTACAGAAAACTTAAGAAAGAACAGATGTTTTTGTGCAAAATGTTTCTAATGACGTCTGTGTGAAGAATTGCTTGTATAAAATACCAGTGGCACATATGGCCATGGTCTCTTACATATCTTAATCACTGTAAAGATGCACCTATCCACTGGACTGGAATTTCCAGCAGTGGCCAGTCAGTCTCACGTGTGTATGATTACAAACCAGTCGCACAGCAGTGCAGGCAAATAGTCAAGCGCACACTCACAGCCACACGCTAACATGTCTTTTAGTGTGAAAGCTCCTCCCTGTGAGTGAAGACACAAAGGTCAGTAGAGTAAACTGCAGGGGGACCACCATGAAGACATTAGTAACAACAAACCTAATCAGACACTTAAATCACCCTCACCCAGCTGAACATGGACATTTTAAAGAAGCTAACAAAGGCAAAGTGGCTAAAACTAAGGCTATCCAGAGCTCAGAGCCAGCCACAAGCCAGCAGCCTCAGTATGAGCAAAGGATCAAAGCAGTTATGAGGAAAATTATGGAGATGAGTGAAAAAGAGAAAAGGGTTGATGTTCTGTTATCTGGTGAAGTTATAAACATACTGGAAAATGGTGTAAGTACCTGACATTTTATGTGCTACGGTAAAATATGTCAGGTAAAGGTAGGTGTACAGCAACTAATTTTCAGTTAATTATTTGTACCCCTTTCCAGCAGCAGAGCACTTTATTTTCAGTTGTTTCAGTGAGAGAAGATCCTGTAACTTTCTGCAATTTGAGAGAAATAATAAAGTTAATTAATTAATTAATTTATTTATTTTTATCAAATTAAAATTTAGCATTGAAGACAAGTTGATTTTTGCTTGTATATGCTATGAGTTATAGCTCTTGGAAAGAAAACTGAAATCTGCAAAAATCGGTATCGGCAGGTCACACTTACAAAAAAATCGTATTGGCCAAGAAAATTGGTGCATCACTACAAATCTCAACAAGCATGGAGCAATCAGAGGAGCTATGGCAACATACCCTATCCTGGTCTCTACACACCAGCCTTATACAGCTCTGGAAAAAATTAAGAGACCACTACAAAATTATCAATTTCTCTGATTTTGCTATTTATAGGTATATGTTTGAGTAAAATGAACGTTTTTATTTTATTCTATAAACTACTGACAACATAACTCCCAAATTCCAAATACAAATATTTTCATTTAGAGCATTTATTTGCAGAAAATGAAAAATGCTCAAAATACCAAAAAAAGTCCAGTGTGTTCAGACCTCAAATAATGCAAAAAAAACAAGTTCATATTCATTTTTAAACA
>VUQI01038804.1:0-12478 GCA_015106735.1 Paratilapia polleni | reverse complement strand
ATCTTCACCAAACATCTTCATCAAACATCCATCACACCACCAAACATCCACCAAACATCTTCACCAAACCTCTACCAAACATCTTCACCACACCTCTACCAAACATCCACCAAACATCTTCACCAAACATCCACCAAACATCTTCACCAAACATCCACCAAACATCTTCACCAAACATCCACCAAACATCTTCATCACACCTCTACCAAACATCCACCAAACATCTTCACCAAACATCCACTAAACGTCCACCAAACCTCCATCACACCTCCACCAAACATCTTCACCAAACATCCACCAAACATCTTCACCAAACATCCACCAAACATCTTCACCACACATCCACCAAACATCTTCACCAAACCTCCATCACACCTCCACCAAACATCTTCACCAAACATCCATCACACCTCCACCAAACATCTTCACTAAATGTCCACCAAACATCCATCACACCTCCACCAAACATCCACCAAACATCTTCACCAAACATCCATCACACCTCCATCAAACATCCACCAAACATCTTCACCACACCTCCACCACACCTCCACCACACCTCCATCTATCAAACATCTATCAGCAGTTAGTGGTGACGGTGGTGGTACCTTCAGGTCCCTCCTCTCCAGGTGGATAAGCTCAGCTCCACGGACGTCATGTCCGATGAAGATGTCCTTATACTCATTGAGACAGAGAAAGTCCAGCCAAGCCCCCACCTCCTCCGTCCCCCACTGGTGAACTGAGACACCAACAGGAAGTGGTTCAGACAGACAGGAAACAGCCCAAAACAAAGAGAAACACCTCCAACAGTGACTTAATTAATTACCGTGATTCTACCGTCCTCCGTGAATTTAAACTGCAGTGAGAGACAGAGGTTACCTGGCAGAGAGAACGTAGCACACGTCTCTTTGTTCTTGTTGTTTTTGTCCTTCTTGAACTTTGGGACGAGGCGAAATTTGGCGCTCCGACTGCGCTTTGAAAAATCTGTCAGAGGACCCTGAAGACAGACAGATAACAGACAGACAGGCAGACAGACAGACAGATATGGTTACTGTTAAATGTTTTCTACCTGGGTTGGTGCTTTAATATTTCTATATTGAAATCCTGCTGCTCTTTTGGCACATTGGACCTGCTGATTGCCTCGGGTGGTGCTTTACCTCGTGGTCGGAGGGGTCGATGATGGGACACAACCAGGGAACATCGGCCAGGCGGCGGAGCTGCTGAGCCACAGAACTCAGAGCTGAATTCAGCTGTTCCTGCTGAGGAGGATCCAGCTGCTGCACAAACACAGACAAACTACGTTAGCATCGGGATCAGGGCCAGAACCTGAGCTGGTTCCAGTACCAGGACCAGGGTCAGGACCAGTACCAGGAGCAGGGCTGGAACCTGTAATGATTACATGAAGAAATATTGTCTAGTCACAAAGGACCGGGACCAGGATCAGGGCCAGGGATTTTTTGTTTTGGGATAAAAAACTGAAGGTGTGGTTATACCTTAAGAGAAAAACGTGTCAGGAAACCTGTGAACTCACATTATTCTGTAACTTCTAGATAAAGAATGCCGTTTCTATCCAAACATCCACATTCAGAGTTAAAGTGAAAGGACAAAGCAGTTACCATGGACATCCTTCCAGCCAGGAGAAGTTCGGTCTCACTGAGTAAAGCTTTGACGTTACTGACCATCTGAATGACCACGCTGCAGCTCAGGGCCTGAACACACAAACACTGATGGTTTATAAAGCTGAACGTGTGGTCCAGAAAACAACTTATCTGAAGGACAGGAAAAGTGAGACAGAAAAGGACAGAAGACCAACTATCGTACCCTGGAGCTCTTGGAGTCAGCGTAGACCACATCCATGGCCTTTGAGCTGGCATTGACAGCGTGAGCCAGTTCCTGTTCCATGCTGTGGTGAGACTGAGCGACCTCACGGATACTGAAACACACAAACACATTTGGGTATTCACAGCATGAGCACATGAGTTAACCCTCTGAGTACCACAGCCACCATAACCCATAACACTGTGTTGGAGAACAAAGAAAGTTTTCTGGAAAAGAAATCAAACAGTTTTTGATGTTTCTCGGGTAAAATGTTTATTTTTTGTCCAGACTGCCAGAGCTTCAGAGAACCATGTCCATCCATCCATTTTCACAGAGGTCACCACACCACCACATGGCTAACATACAGACTACAACCATTGATGCCGAGTACCCAGAGAGAACCCACACAGGGAGAACCAGGTGGTCTGTGGACTCAGACCCAGGACACACTTGCTGTGAGGTGACAGTGCTAACCGCTGCAGCACCATGCACTATGTTACAAAATTAAATAAATTAAAAAATAAAGTATGTTTACTGCGATAGCACTGGGTTCACAGGGTTAGTGAATGGTGGGACTGATGGGTGGATGGGTCAGCTAATGCAGTCGATGGATGAACTCCTGCTGCTGTGGGGTCTCACCTGTGTATGAGGGCTCCAGCTGCCTGACCGAACTCGCTGATGAGCGACGCCTCTTCCTCAGAGACGATCTCGGGCTGAGAGGACAACGCGGGCTGGGGCGGCGCCCGGGGAAACTCACACTTCTGTTTGTCCTCCCAGGACTTCAGGGTGCTCTCAAATGCCTGAAACACAGAGACATGCTGAAAGTCACCGCTGGGTGGGGACCATGACTCCCTGAACCCACACCAGGCTGCAGCACTCACTCGGTCTCGGGTCAGGGTCTGGGTCCGGTTCTTATGGATAATCTTTATGTACCCCGGAGGCTGGATCCAGGCCTCCCCATCCACCTGAACTGGGACACCCTCGTCCCCCAGGATGGTGATCTTCACTGTCCGACACTGAGGCAGAGGGACGCAGACGTGGAGACGGTTACAGACAGGATCAGGCAGACAGAGGGACAGAGGGACAGACAGACAGGTGGGTAGGTACCTGTGCGATGCGGTGGTGCTGCAGGTTGATGACTCGGGACACGGCCATCTGCATGCTGCCGAACACGGCCACCACCTCCAGGATCTTATCATCAAAGGATGGAGCTGTGAAGGTCTGACAGAAACAGAGACAGGCCGAGTCATGACATCACCGGTCAGCTGACAGAAATCCCTCGCAATTCACTGCACCGTAGATGAGTGACATCACCATTATTAGAGTTATCAGTATCCCACAATGCCTTTCAAACTGCGTACAACTAATAGTCATTGCCAGAGAACTTCTATAATAAACTTTGCATACTTCCTGTCCCATAGGGGGCGCTCTGGAGATCAGTCAGAATGACTAGCTGCAGAACAAAAACGTAAAGTTTGTGGGGAAATGCTATTGAAACAAAGATGTTCGTTACGACCTTATCAGGCGAGCGGTCTGTGCAGACACAAACAAGATTAACAGATTACTTTCTACAGAGAGTACATAAAGTAAGGTGATGCATTACTTCTTAAAGACTGAGTAGAGTGTAATACATGTAAAGCTCTGAAACTGTGCTGCCATTTTTCCAGCATTTTGCTGATGAGCTCACAACATCTTCCTCTACGTACACCTGCGTACAACACACTCACTCCAACACAACACACTCACATCAGTTACAGACAGACAGGAAGGCAGACAGGCAGACAGACGGGCAAGCAGGCAGGCAGGCAGGCAGGAGGGCAGGCAGACAGACGGACAGGGGTGGAGTTCTTACGTCGTCCTCTTTGGTTCCTCCCCAGAAGTTGGTTCCTCCTGCATAGCTCGGGATGTTCAGCACAGCGATTCCCTGCAGACTGGGCAGAGGGATGGGCCGACCGTCACACTGAAACACACACACACACACAAACACACACAAACACACACACTGAATCAGCTGTTTATTGGTGTGTGTGTTATCAGGTAATGTGTCTTTAATTTGTTGATAAGGAGGAAAGGACTACAGGAGGAAATTTGGTGCTAAATGGAGGGAAAAAGCCAGACACGGGGTAAAGCTGTAACTCTTCACGTGCAGAAACTCAGTCACAGGTCAGGTGGTTTACAAAGAGTCTGTGGCTGGGATGTTACGCTCAGGGCTTAAAGTGGTGTCCATCTGTGTCGGAGGTCTGTGGCTGCAGATGGTGGGTGTCTCTGATGAGCTAAAAGGCAGCAGGAAGTTGGTTTCTTCTCTCTCGTCCACCCTCCAGCTGGCTGCAGTTTGTGTTTGTATTGTGTGGACTTTGTCGCTCTTGTTTCTAATGGGTGGAGAGTTGTGTTTTTACAGCTTTATTTCTATGAAATCTTCAGGCTGGCAGGCAGGCCACTATGGGGCATGCTCTCTGTGTGTGGATTAATGTTGTATTGTTACATATAAAAAGCTGGTAAAAATAATACGACTAAACCAAAATTCAACCCACTGCTACGCACTTCAAGGACCTGTAACTCTGACATTATTCATAGTGAAGGTTTGCATGACTTTTTAACTCTTTCCCCATAAAGACGACATTTGATGACCTTCCCTGTACCCTTAATGATGAGTTTTTACACCTCAGTGTATACCAGTAAAGTCGTGGTTTGACGACCATTAGAACAGGTTCCAGGTTTTTCCAATGGTAGCCCTGTAAACTGTATAAGGGTTACTCGTAGTAGGCCAAGGGGGAAAGAGTTAAGGTGGGAGGCACCAAACACACAGTGTGAAGGAAACGTGGACTTCCTGGTCTGCCTCTGTCCCTGTCCTGGTTCTGGTCTCACCTCCAGCAGGACTCTCTGCTCCAGGTTCTTGTAGGTCCTGTGCAGCAGCTCCTTGGTTCCTAACACTCCGTACCACATCATGTTCTTGGTGCGACTCCTGCAGATCAGTGACACGTCTGCGTCAGTTAACAGTGACATCACTCTGTGACCTCGCCGTGTCTCCGTCTGCGTGCTCGCTCCTACCTGCATTTCTCCGGATGCTCGTCTCGCTTGTTGTTGAAGTCCAGAGAGATTTTGGCGTCCAGTCCGATACCGAAGTAGTTGTTCATGACGCATTTCTCGGTGTAGCAATCCCTGACACACGCACACACACACATACAGTGGGGTTAATGGGAGAACGCGTGGACACGGCGAGGACTTCATGATGCAGTCACAGAGCCTCACATGTTGTCGGGGTCGCAGCTGAATGGGTCGGCGTTGACCAGCAGTCGGCTGATGACGGAGCTGCTGGACAGAGAGCCTGCGACACACAGACACACACACAGTGACAACACTCTGCTGCCATCATAAAACACACACTTTAAAGGACAGCTGGTACACACACAGGCCTCTTACCGGGATACAGGATCTTTGTGTTGAGCATGGGCATGTTGTCCCTACTTCCTGTCTGGACAGGAAGTGATGCAGAGCTGCCCAGTGACAGGCTGCCTTTGCTGATGAGCTTCTCACAGGGCGTCTTACTGACTGAAGACAGAAAACACACAGTGAGCTTTCTGCTGCCATCTCAGAGAAAACCACGCTCTGGATGTTTCTGACCTCTGCGAGCGCAGCGATGCTTGGAGCTGTAAGACGACTGCAGGGACATCTTGTCCTCCTCCGTGTCCTCCTCTTCGTCCTCCTCCACCAGACCCTCCTCCTCGGCTCGGCTCAGAGAGAAAACCCGCTGCTGCTGCTCAGTCTGAGCATTCTGCTCGTCCACCGCTGGAAACACAGAAACAGCTCAGCTCAGTTGTCCTGATTCAGCTCCAGGAAAGACTCTTTATGATGTTCTATATTTCTTCATACACCTGACCTAAAACATCAGCAGATTTTCACTCAACTCCCAGACAAAAAGAACAATTAAACCAATAAAAATATTAGCGTGGCTCATTTACTGATTTGTAAAAACTATCCTATGTGTGACGGGGAAAAGGATGTGAGAGCTGCTGGTGCTCATCAGGCTGGAAAAGGTCCCAAAAGTTTCACTAAGATGAGAAGAAGGGAAAACATTCAACATCAGAAGCTGTGAAACACGATGAGCTCCCAGACCAGACAGGTGTGTCACAGTAACCCTTCGGGTAAATGTCCACAGGTGGGCCCTGACAGCTACAGACCTCTGAGGGCTTTTTAAGGATCCCATGAAGCCTGGAGTTCACAAAGACGAGGAACTTCCTCCAAGAGCTACTACAACTATGAACATTTGCTGCAGTCTGATGTGTCTGTGGTAGTGTCCTGGTTTGGGTCGGGTTTACTCCATCTGGACCAGCACGGCTCGCCATCACTGATGGAAACTGAAATCTGAATGACAGCAGTAGGTTCTAAAGGAAAATGTCAGGACACGTGTCTGTGGACTGACTCTAAAGAGACCGTGAGTCAGTAACCCTGAGCTGAAGATGTTCTGCAGGAGGAAGGAGCTCCAAGCTGATCAACAGTTACAGAAACACAAGGAGGTCAGAGCAGAAAATTTACAGACTTTCCCCTCACAGGTATCTAATGCTGGATCGCTTTCTTCTGTCATTTCTTTAACTGGGTTCATTTTCGACCTTTGTGAGGAAAATCTGATTATGTGTAAGGTCAGATGTCTGCGGAAGTACAGAAAATCTTGTTTTTCCTTAAATGCATCTTAGACTGGCCCTTTATGCAGCCCCTCGGTTCATCCTGACATAAACCTTTGTATCGCCATCTCTTTAAGGCCCTCCTCCCTAAACGCCTACTTTCCTCTGATTGGCCAGTCTGTGGAAGCCTACTAAGGGGCAGCTGCACTGACTGTAGCCGGTGTCTGTAGTACACGATGGCATAAATAAATCTGTGACGAGCTGTAAACCGAACATTCACAGAATGTCACAGAGGTTACTTTAAAGGAGAAGCAGGTGAAACCATCACACCTGTTCAGGTGAGTCTGACTCTCTCTGGCCCACCTTTCTCCGTGTGCTCGATGATCTGCCGGATGGCCTTCTTCAGACTGTTGGCTCTCAGCATCAGCTGCTCTCGAGGTTTAAAAATGGCAGCCGCCGCCACCGAGGAGGAGGAGGTGGAGGGGGTGGGCCGTGGAGAGCAGGGGGCGGAGCTGGGCAGCAAGTGAGGAGGAGGAAGATGAAGAGGAGGCAGCACAACTCCCTCCATCTCTTCCTGCTCCTCAGCGATGGTGGGGGGAGGAGCTGGGGGGAGCACGGAGGACGCCTGAGACTCCTCGTTCAGAGTCTTCAACAATGAGTCCAGCTTCTCCTTCAGCACACCACACTGAGACAGAAACCATGAGTCATCAGAAACACAAACAATACGAGGAGTAAAGAGGAGTCTTCCTCACACACAGTGTTAGTCAAGGAGTTCCTCAGGGTTCTGTGCTGGGACCAATTCTGTTTACATTATACATGCTTCCCTTAGGCAGTATTATTAGAAAACATAGCATACATTTTCATTGCTTTCAGTTATATTTGTCTATGAAGCCAGAGGACACAAATCAATGAGTTGAACTACAGGCATGTCTTAAAGGAGGAGAGCTTCCTCTCTCAGTGTTTCCCGCAGATCTGGTTTTTATTTGTGGTGATGGTGGTGCATGTACATTTGGGAGCATCTGTCCACTTAAAAGAAACACATCATTTACCAGTTTCTCCCTCCTTTAACAGCATTGTATGTGTGACAGTAAATCACTGATCAGTATAATCAATGTCCTCTCCTCTGAGTCTCTCCTCTACCTCCTTGTTCTGCAGCTGGTGGTCCTGGTTTAGTCCTGGTTCTGCTTGGCTGCTTCAGGTTTTAGTTAGAGTGACCATCCAGAGCAGAACCAGGACAACCATCACCAGCTGCAGTCCATCATAGAGGAGGCCATCTGAGACTGGTGAATGATACTGAGGACCAACACCACAGGAACCTGCTCAGCGAGCCAGCTCGTAGTGAAACACGGTACAGGAAGGACCAGAGCTGACTGGTTAGCAGCGACTGACCTTTCAGAATAAGACAGAGGGGATTTCTCAATATTAAAATCAAACGTAGCCTGCACAAATAAAGTTTATGTGTGGGATACAAAGACCTGCCGTATCCCAGATTAACTGTAAAACATCATCACTAGATATCCAGTTATTGATGTCCTAAATATAAAATAACATGTCATCAGCATAACAATGGCAACAGGCAGTGTGTTTCTCGATAAGTTAACTGACTGCCAACAGGTTAAAATAACCAAACTACAGTGGGCCTGAAACTGGACCCTGGGGAATGCCAAGACAAGCTACCAATTTGAGCTTACTCACCTCAAGTGTCAGTCACGCTTTGAGCCAACAGGAGTAAATTTGATACTGTACAATTCAAAGGGTCTAAAGGGCTGAGCGTCTCCTTTAGATGGATTAAATCTGATCATTTAATGAGTCCATAAATAAGACAGTTTCTAATACAGATGAGAGATCTTTGCCCATTGTTTCCCATGTGGTGGACAACCCGACACTGGGCAGCTAAGCTCTTATTTAGTTATAGATATGAGCGATATCAGACGTCGGAGCAGAAACCAAACAGTACCAGCTTCTCCTTGGACCGGCATTCTTACCTTTTCCTCTCTCTGATCTTGGGAAAGTCTGTGTGAGGCTCACTGAGGTCTGGACATAAATGAGTGACGTACCTTCTTGGCCATGGCCTCCGACTCCTCTGAACTCTCTGTGTTCTTCTCGTAAGCTTTACCAACCCGAGCGACAAAGTCCTTCACGGTCTCACACAGAACTCTGCAATGAACCACACAAACACCGCTGTTACTCAAACACACCCAGAACACCATACAGGGAGGACTACAGCAGGCAGGCAGGCAGGCGTACTTAGCTGAGGAAATGACCACAGAGTGCTGGTCTGACGTCAGGATCTTGGACAGATGAGCAGCCACTGAGTCCTCATAGGTGAGAATGTGCTGGACCTGGATCAGAGGAAGGAATCAGTCAGGTCAGACGAGTGGGTTCATTTATTTTTCCTGATCTGATTCAGCTTCACAGTTTATTTATAGTCTTGCTGCTCGGTCATGTTCAGCAGGTACCCAATCCAGCCACATTCACGGAAACACACTCAGTTTACTTAACTCTAGATTATTAGGTAATACTGTTATAAACATTGACTATTGAGCTATTGATCGAGTCTTTCCACTGCTGCCTCAGTCAGTGACCTTATTGTGGCTTTCAGTGATACATTAAGATCTAGATTTGATAAAGTTGCTCCTGCACAAATCCAAAAAGATAATTTACTGATACAGAATGATGAAAAGCATGCAAAGCCTTCTAATCCATCTCCTATTTTCACTCTTCATAAGAAGGCCCAAAACCAACACCTGCCCAGTACCAAAGAATCAACAGCTGAGGAGGCCAAGCACACCTGCTCTTCATCAGACCAATGGCGAGCTCTTACCTCAGAGTCGTCGCTGCAGTCCTCGGTGACAGTGGATGCAGAGTGTTGCCGGGGAAACTTCGTCTCATAAACCATGATGCTCCACCTGCAGCAGGAAGAGAGAAAGTTTACCTGACCAGCAGCATGGACCTGTAGGTCATCACCACACCTGTGTGACATCATATAACCTGCGTGCTGTCACCTGTCAAGCATCTTGGTGCTGGCTCTCTCCAGTTTCTCCAGAATCTGGGGCAGCTGAGTGTCGTCGTCGCAGGCCGAACCCCAGCCCAGAACCCGGGCCAGGTCGTTCCCGGTCCCCAGAGGAAGAACGCCGAGCTGACACTGAAACAGATAGTCACACGGTCAGCAGCGTGACGCGATGTGAGACGGCCCACGTGTTAACCCGCGAGCTCGTACCTGTTTGTGCAGCGTGAGCGCGTCGATCTCGGACAGCACCCAGCCGACGCTGCCGTCTCCTCCACACACCAGGATCCTGAAGGTATCGAACTTCTGGAACAGCCGCAGACTGACAGAAACACACAGGTGTGACCTTTGAACACACACACTTCATATCAAACATCCTCTGTGTCTGTGTGTGTGTGTGTCTCACCCCAGGTGAGGCCCTCCGTTCATCAGGTCGAACACCTGCGCTGGGTTCAGCAGCTGCTTGAACCGCCGCAGGAATTTCACGCCCTGATTGTCTCCACTTTTAGAGTTGACGAAGACCAGCAGAGGGCTGGTGCATGACGGAGGACACGATGCCTTCCAGAAACCTGCGTGCGCACACACACACACACACGATCAATACAAGCTAATCAGCAGCTGCGGGTGGCTGGATTTCCTGCTGCTTATTCAGAACTCTGCAGTGGAGTTTTCAAACAAATGAGGGCAGATCACACCGGCCTCTGTTCTCCTACAGGAGGGATTTTAAAATCCTCGTCCTTGTACAGAAAGACGTAAACGTCTCGGTCCGTGTCCGTCTGTCACTTCAGGTCCAAACTCTTAGACATTACAAGCTGCTCACTGAGACAAATTGAGCTTTATGCCCCAAACTTTGGAAGAGCTGAGCTCACAACATGAAGGGATGCTTTAAAGCAGCTCTTTAATAGTCAGTGCTTCTAAAGCGCTGTGTGTGTCGGCTAAATGTTTAAATATTGTGATGAAGAAGACTTTATACATGTCAGTGGTTATTATGATGAAGATCTGTTGGAAATAAACGAATGGACAATGCCAGACAAACTGAACATCTCTATCGGTGTGTCTCTATCTCATGCAGAGCGTCAGGTTGAGGTTGCGGCTGTGTGTGAGCAGGCTGGTAGTGAGTGTGTTTGCCCTGCGGGGGGCAGTGCGGCGCTCACACTGACAGAAGGAGAGACTCTCACCATCCGAGTCGATGCTGTTGAGCGCCGTCGGAGGGATGACGGACACTTTGCACTGACCCAGAGGACACTTGGAGGACAGCTGCTCCTTACAGCCCGAGTGCACCTGTGGAGACAGCTCATCTGTTCACACACATCTGACATCTACACGTGTGTGTGTGTGTGTGTGTGTATGTGTCTCACCATGGCTTTACACCACAGACACCTCCAGTCCTGCAGCCGCAGCACGCTGCCACACGTTTTATCGCACACGGTACACTTTGCAGACACCGGCAGGTTCCCCTCCAGCCACTGATGAGGCATCGACACCTGAGCACAGAGGTCAGAGGTCAGCGGTGAGGCATTGACTGACTGAGAGAAAGGACAGGAACACCGTGATGTGCGTATCTCACCCCGTCTTCGTCCTCGATGATGTCCTTCCCGATTGAAGCCAAAGTGGTCCATTTACAGTTGTTGGTGGCTCTGACCGCACAGCGTTTATGAGCCTTAAATTTACACACTGAAACACAAAAACATGGAAAAATCCTGCAGCTGAAACACCAAAGTACAGGCAGACAGACACCCCGAGGTCACCGCAGGGACTACAACTGAAAACTTTTTAGTTACCCAAATAAAAATAAAAACTACACATTAAAAAAAAAAAAAAAAGATTGTGTGAACGTACAAAACTCAAACTTGATGAACTGTGTGTAGTTTTAGTGTTTATTCACCACAGCCTGCCTGATGAGGCCTTCATTTATTAAGACTTAGGATATCTGCATGACTGTGAGTCCGCTGCCTTCACAAAGTGTTCTACTCAGTGTAATACTGATTCATAATCCTCTGCAAACAACAACAATGAAAAAATACCCAAACTCATAAAAACTAAAACTAAACAATAAAAACTCAACTGAAACTAAACTGGACCTAAAAACTCCAAATGAAATACAAACTACAATCACTACAATAAAAAAGGGTTAAAACACACTTTGGTCTCTTTATTCAAACTGAGGCTGAAAAGCTGAAATTCCTCCACAGTTAAACATTTTTAAACCTTCAAATTAAAGCTGACAGTTTGACCTTTAACCCCATCCTGATCACTTCCTTTCTGACCTGCTGCGGTGACGTTCACACACAAAAACATACAAACTGTGCAGCAGTGTGTCTGATTGGTTGGTTGGATTATTGTGTCATGCATAAACAGTAAGAGCATCCTGCACAGGCTTAAACACACCAACAAGGAATCGGCACCGTAACTTTAAATTATCCAGTGTGACGTCTTTTCCAAGCTTCAGAAACAATGTCAGCAAACCTATAAACACCATGAAGCTTTTTTAACATCTCCATTCATTAAACACAGATACCATCCAAAGCAGCAAACGGTGCACAGAGAGGTGAAGAAGAGAGTGCAGGCAGGGTGGAGTGGGTGGAGACGAGTGTCAGGGGTGATGTGTGACAGAAGGAGCAGCAAGAGTGAAAGGGAAGCTTTACAAGATGGTAGTGAGACCTGCTATGATGGATGGTTTGGAGACGGTGGCTCTAACAAAAAGACAGGAGGCCGAGCTGGAGGTGGCAGAGCTGAAGATGCTCAGATTTTCACTGGGAGAGACCAGAATGGACAGGATTAGAAGTGAGGACATCAGAGGGACAGCTCAGGCTGAGCAGTTTGGAGACAAAGTTAGAGAGACAAGGCTGAGATGGTTTGGACATGTGCAGAGGAGGGACAGTGGATATATTGGACAGAGGATGATGAAGATGGAGCTGCCAGGCAGGAGGAAGAGAGGAAGACCACAGAGGAGGTTCATGGATGTAATGAAGGAGGACATGCAGAGGGTTGGTGTGACAGAGGAGGATGCTGGGGACAGGGTGAGATGGAGGGA
>VUQI01038800.1:0-12033 GCA_015106735.1 Paratilapia polleni | reverse complement strand
TCACCATCAGAAAATAAATGCTAACCAGTGAAATAAAATCTTCCACACACCTTTTGCTATATTTACAAACACACACGCACTAAAAAAAAAAAAAAAAAGCTAACTTCATCCATCAACATCGATCAGGAGTCTTTGTATTGTAGTGAGGCCAGAATCTCCATCCATGAGTTACAAATTCTAGTGAGTGACAATATTTCACTTCTTTACAGGCACACCATCTGAGTAGTCCTCCAGTACTCCAGCCAAATGGTTATTGTGGGTCTTGAAGTGTCTCTTCCTCTGTCCAGCTTGCTTCTTTCTCTTTTGAATTGGTACCTACGAGGAGAACAGAGAAACAATCAGCACTCGTTAATATGCTTGAACAAGTACAAATGTATGAAGTGTGTGTTAAAGTCTTTATTTCAGTTTGACAGAGTGAAAATCAAGCAGATCACAGATAAAAAGACTCACCACTTTCTTTGGTCCTGTTTCTTGCATGGAGGAGATGCCTTGTTTTTTCAGGTACTCTTCAATCTTGTCTTCATCAATAGAATCAACTGGAACACTCCTCCACAGCTTCTGAAATTCTGATATTGAAAGAGCAAGACCTACATTTAAAGAGCTGGACACATAACTAACACTAAATGTATGAAAAGACAAACCGAGCAAACAATGCCACAGACCTGAATGAAAAGGACAACATCAAAATGAGTTTACCAAACACTTTTGATATAAATCTAATAAAACTCATGTTTCACAATTTAAATAAAGTAGTCTGAATGACCACCAGTAAAATCACAGGAAGAAAATTGAGGTCAATATAATGCGCCAAAATGTATACTGAGGAGATTTTGCTTGAATTTGAGGCACTTCAGTTTGTAAAGTCAGAGCTATCAGTTTCCAGTAATTCTAACTCTGATGTTGACATCAAGTCAAGTCAAATTTATTTTTATAGCACTATTCAGACACAAGGTAATTCAGAGTGCTTTACAGAGGGATAGAAAGAGGAATACAAGAGACATTTACAACATATGTATACATGTCATGATATAAAGCATGCACAAACAATCATAAAAGAAATACAACAACAATTAGAAGTGAAAAACAAACAAGACTAGAGTCGTTGCCCATGTTTCACAGATGTAAATCTGGCGTGCTGATGTTTACTGTAGACTCGATCGTCACCGCGAATCCAGGTTGGTAAAACCTTGGTAAAAGCAATGTCAAAACAGCGGTAAAACTACGGAAGGACCCAGTCCTCTATGTTATGTCCACGGGACAGCTGTTTTACTCTGCCATGTAATGTAATAACGCAACTTGAGTCAGAATTTGACAACTGTGATGGTTCTGATATGAAAGGAATGCAGAGTAAGGGCTGATTGGGCATACATAGAATGCTTAACTCTTTCTCCCTTGGATGCTACCAAGAGTAACCCTTGTTTCTCTTTTCTGAACTGAGCGGTTTCTGTCATATTTCAAAACTGCTTCCAGAACAAATTGACTGGGTGTGCATCAGAAGTTAGTGAGGGTGATCTCTGCCTATACAGCTTACTAGGGCTACCCTTGGAAAAACCCGGAACCTGTTCTAATGGTCACCAAACCACGTCTTTATTGATGTATACTGAGGTGTCAACACTCGTCATTAAGGGTACAGGGGAGGTTGTCAAATGTTGTCTTTATGGGGGAAAGAGTTAATGAAAATCAGTCAGTTTAGTTTTTATACAAGTGCTACGGAGTAGTCAGACCAAAATGTGCTTCCCATTATGACATCAACTCTAATCCCAAATCTTTGTTAAAGTTTGGCATTTTGTGTTTATGATACAAAACACCAATACTGATGTTTCAAATCAATATTTTGATATCAAAACCTCCAAATATTTTAGCTATAGAGCCAGTAACCGACAGAAAAACAGTTGAGAGAGATGGATACACACAAAGAAAGAGGAAGGCATATTATGATACAACTGACAAAGCTGACTAATACTCACCTTCATCTACCACAAACTGGCAATGCTTGTCATTGTAGAATAGGATCTTTTTCTTGTCTGGTCTTGTTACAAAGATAATCTGATCCCCCAAAGCCTGTGAACGATCACACGAGAGGTCTTTTTTTTATGTCCTTATTGTTTAGTCACCACAGTGGTCACTCATCACACGAGTGGCATCTTCGTGCAGACATGCATATGCTTTATTCAAAACTGAATGTGTAATACCTTGATGGCCTTGGCTGCATTGGGCAGCCCTTCCTCTACGTCTTCTAGCAGCACTCCTCCCAGGCCCAGCTGGTCGTGTTTGTCCAGCAGCCTCAGTAAGGCTTTCTTGTCCTTCAGGCTGTACTTGGGCTTGAAGCCGTAGGTTCCATCCCGGACCTCAATTTTTGGATTGTTGACCAAGGCCTGAGATTGGAAGGTGGATGTATAGCACCAGATTAGATTTATAGTAGCAAAATGTGAAAAGTATTCATTTTATTTTATATGTTTCCCCCCATTAAAAATAAACAATATATAAATCACAACTTACAATGTTCTTCAAAAGATTAAACAAATAACAGCAGCAACTTTTTTTCCCCTTCAGGTCATGTAGCTTTCCAGTTTAACAAGCATATCTTCTAAATGTTATTTCATATTGTTATGAGCATAATTGCACAGTTGCTACTCAGTGGCTTCCTTCTTTTGCAACATACAGAATGTGTATGTGGATGAGAATAACTGGTGCAAGTGGTGCACACCAGCTTACAGATGAATGTGAGGAGTATTGTGCAGATGTAAGGTGAGACAACCAAGTGAAACAGTTAAGGACAAAGGTCAGTGTAATCTTGACAAATGAAAGAGGTCTGGCATTGAAAACGGCAGGAACGCACCTCAGTCATGAGCCACTGTTTCTGTTTCATGCTTATGTCAAGAAGTTTGGTCTCATCGAGAATCTCATCTAGGGTCAGGAAGTGTGTGTCCCCATTCTGATGCCTTGTCTGAGAGTTAAGGACAGAAAAGCAGAAAGACTGACATTACAAAAGCACACACGAAGAGTCACAAAAGTCTTTCATAGCTCTTGTTCTCTATGCTACTAACAGGGTTTTAGACAAACATCTACAGTAATTTTACAGGGTCTAGAAGTCTGCATTCAACAGGTGGCACAAAAAAATGCACACATTTAACAGGAAAAATCTGTCAAGTGGAGTGTGAGTTCTTCAGCGAGGAATGAGTCAGACAGCTAGTGTGACAAGGCCTGGCTGCCTCTTTGCAGAGCCACAGCATGATAAACAAGCTGTTAACATACCAAAAGAAAGACTGGGGACCAAATGTTAAACCAGCGGGCACAACTGACTCACTCATGTGATACAACAGACAAAAAGTAAAGCTTTATTATTAAAATGTTTTGATGGTGAGGACAACAAGATAAAATTTTAATAATTGTGTGGATGCTACTGAAAAAAATAAAAGGTTTCAATGCCCATTATACTATAACACACCATTCTTTAAACTAGATCCTGTTTGCAGTCACAAAACACTCAAAATTAACACAATCACCTCTTCATAGCAACAGACTGTTCCTCTCTCAATAACGAAGATGTCCTTATTACCTTCATGTAATTCACTATCTTGGCCAGGCAACCAAACTTGTACCCGGAGCTCGCTTTGATGTTGAAGTTGCCATTAGACTCTGTGGAGAAAAAGAGAGGGAAAACAAAAAACATTTAAGCTAACTGTTTTAATATCACAGTATTTAAATTAATTGTTGACACCATGGAACTACATGGACAAACAAAAGCCACATATTTGTGTAAAAACCCTTTCAACTGGAATATGACTGTCGTGCCAGCTCCTGTCAAATCAACACTGATGGTTTAAAGACGTCATTAAATTCTTAATTGCATTCATTATTTGACATTTTCTTATTGTCTACTCTGAGTGAAACGACAGAAGCAAACAATGCATTTGTTTGTCACACTATTTTCCCTGTCAACCTCATTTGTTCCTACTGAAGATGTAATTATTTGAGACAGGTCAGAGAAATATATTTACATTAACAGAAAAGTCTAGGTAATTCCACTGTGTTTTTAAGCAAACTTCACTCAAAGAGAAGTAAATAATTTATCTGTTGGGGACTACTTCCAGCTAGAAAGTAACACGTTCAGGAAGCTGGCGAGTATTTAAGGCTGCAGGGCAGGTATTTTGGGAAATGCAGAAACGGGTTAGGCAGTGCAACAATCTGGCTCATTGAAGTGTTTGTAAGATTAAAATACTACAGAAGTCATATATCAGAGCCTGGCCAGCTGGTCCTATTCTCTGTTGGAGTCCAATAATGCTGCTCCCCTCAGAGACTGTCTGAGGTCTGGAGTCCGCATTCACCAATCAAAGTTGAAAACAGACACTGATTCATGAATGATTCATTGTGTAGGCGGGAGCTTCTGTTGCTGCGAGCTGCACAGTAGGCAGGACGGTGAAACTATGACAGGCCAGCTAACGAATGGTGCAGAGGCAGGGCTAATAGAAGGGAGCCAATGATGTAGACAAGACTGTGCCGTTCAGCTGAGACATCAAGAGCTGCAAGGAGTGGCGGCAGAGGAGAGCAAGCTCATGAGCGACGGCTGAAAGTGCACGAGAGTGCTAAGGAGGAAAGCAGGTCGACAAGTGAACGTGGAGGACGGCAAGAGTGAAAGAGAAAGAGATAGGTGGAGCACCAGAAAGTGGAGAGAGATTTGTTGGCTTGCATCTTCTTAAAAACTGAGCCAGACACACAGGTGAGTGTGCATATTTTTCTGAAAAGCATCCTGTGAATAATGTGTCTGACATCAACAGATCATAACAATCCACAATACGAATTTAAACTACAGGCTACAGGCTGCTCTGGGGTTTCATTGTGAAGCTATGAATATGAGGATTTTTTTGTGAGTGTTCCAGCATTTGCAGGGTGAAGTCATACATCTTTAAATGCAGTCGATGTATTTACAAAGCCAGTTCCATTTGCACAGGAATTACAAGTCCCTACATGCGGCAATTATTGGGGGAAAATGTAATTTATGCCACAACAGACAGCTAAAATCTTTAGGGGACAACTGTAATATTTAGCCCAAGACTATATGAGCACACTGTGGATTAAATATACATGGATCTGTCTGCATTCTATCCACTTGAATACCAAGCATCAGAAACTGTGTCTGTGTGTGTGTGTATCATATATATGTTTGTGGGAATGCATGACTCAAGACAAATCAATGAGGGACGACTGACTGATGTGAGGAGCCAGCCAGGGGCATTAGAAGTGTGTGTTTCGGGTGTGTGTTTGTGTGAGAGAGAGTGACTGAGACAGCTACTGTGTAGAGAGCAACCTCTAGTTCTACAACACCTTCAGAGCCTGGCTGGGGTGGGGCTGTTTTGGTGGGTGATAACAGATGCTGCGGGAGCCAATCTGTCCCTGTGTGTATAATTGCTCTGACAAAAGGAAGGAGGGTGAATGGGGGGTATAAATTAGTAAAAGAGGTTGTTGTCATGCCAGTGAGTTGAGGTGAAACTGATATTAGGAGCTGGGTCTGTGATAAGAGGATATTAAACATGAAACAGTGACTTTAGTTGCATCAACACAAAAGAAAACACTACTGTACCCACACACTGTTTTCACACGTGACTCCCAGAAAATGTAGGGAGAATCAGGTCAGGGCATTGTGAAAAGCTGTCCATCCTCACATGTAGCACACAACAGGAGATAGTCAGCAGTCAGGTGTTGCCTGTGATCTCACATGACAATAAACTCCACTACTCTCAAATGTGCACTACTGGACATTACATAGAATTTGTACTATGTGGCTGGCAGGTTAAAGACCGCTGAATGTCCAATTTGCATTCTCGCATGCACTTCCATCAGGTGTCAAAAGAATTTCAGACTAAGAATCAGGCAGATTGGTCCTGAGGTGAAAATGTGTTTTCAGGACGAGCCACTAAACATTTTACCATTTAAGTTTCAGGTAACATGGAAACATAAGCTACAAACACACTTAAACACACATACAGATCATACTAAAACAACACAAATCTATCCTATATACATATACCAAGTGTGTGCACACATTAAGCCCTGTTAGATCTTTGAACGGATACCAACAATGTAACCTAACAGGACTGATATAGTGCAAAGAGAAGCACTTATGCCCCTCTCCTACAACTGGGTCATCTGCCATCGTCTCAATATTTGATGCACAAATGTCTGTGATTGTGTGCATACAAGTGTGTGTTAAGAGCATGTATGCGCACTCGTGTGTTTGGGTGTGTAGGCTGAGACACTCCACACTGTTCCCCTGAGGATTTAAAATGGTAGGTGCTTGGTGAAAATGGGAAAGGACAGCTGAAGAGAGACAAGCGCTCTTAATATGTGCACATGGAGGATCACTTAACTTCATTATTTTACTCCAGTTCCTTTAGTAGAACATTTGTGTCAGGCATTATGGCCAAAGAGCTGCACATCAAGTGTAGATGCCACATTTCTCTATCCAGCTATCCTTTATTACCAGCCTTTTAAGGCTATTTTTGTTCTGAGCAGATGGCCTCAGTAGGGTTTCTGGTGTTTTGGAATATAACCTATGCTCTAATAACACAGTCTTCTCATTTCACAAAAAATATGTCTGTAATGATGTACACTAGGCTTTGTTTTGTGTACATACTGACATAGCAGTTCATCTTTTCACAACACAATCCCCTCCATGACTGATAACAATGAAGCACTACAATAAAAACATTACAGCTAATTACCTATGAGAGTCTATGATGGTTTTATGAGAGGAAATAGATTTTCCCGTCTGCCTGCTGGCTCAAGTGAAACTAACTCCTTTTCCAATAGAATTAGTTTTGTGCATGATCTACAAAGATAATTAGTTTTAGTTTTGTTTTTAATGATCATAATAATTAGGAGCAAATGCTTAAAAAAAATCCTGAAATAGAGCCTGGCACATCTGGCTTAAAGTATTATATCACTATGAGAATCCTAAGTGTTATGCCCTGAAGAGCAATTCTTCCATTACTGTCAGTTTTTAATCAGTCTCTCACCATGAAAACAAGAATTTTACAACCATCGCTTTCATTTTGAAATTTGATCTGCAGTAAAACCTTGAACCAAACACTGTCATAAGCATTAATAATCTTTCTTTCTTGTGTCTTGTTGTTTCCAACCAGAAATCATGACCAACATCACAACTACTGTACACCCAAATAATCTCCCATTGCGAGAAGAGGGAGTCCCTCTGTCCCTCATCTCCTTTCAGGTCCAGGAAGTCTACCCATTTCATGATGGCTGGAATGTGGCCTGTTTCATCATTCTTCTGCTTTTTATTCTCACTGTCCTGTCCTTGGCAGCCTTGGCTGTGCTCTATGAGCTGCTGGACTGTGGGTGCTGCGCCAAAGGGAAGACACATCACCAGTTACAGGAGGAAGGGCCGGGAAGCTGCAGTAAGCTTATGACTAGCATGTGCAAGGAGCCAGAATCCCACACCGAGGTGGTATAGGGGCAGCAAGGACGAAGAAAGGATGATATATGGTGATAGAACAATGTAAATTTATCTTCACACATCTACAGCAGACCCCCGAAAGCCATACTCCAGAAGAAAGGGAGAGCACCCGAGTAGTAATAGTATAATGGCATGGCTTAAAAACTTCCAATACTTAAAGTGCCCGTATTATGCTTTTGAGTTACTCCCTTGTATTTCATTCTTATATCATTCTGTGGACACAGAAGCTTTGCTAAGTTCCAAAGATAAAAGTCTATTTCAAATCAAATCATTTGTCGGAAAACACTGTTGCTGCCATCATTTCCTTGCTAGAGATAATTCTAGGATTACCTTTATTTTTATGGCAATGTTGTCAAAACAACAGAAAATTCCCATGTTTAGTACTAATTTACTATTAGTGCTAACATAGCTAGCGTTATCTCATTGCTTTTGTCCTTCTCTCTTTGTTTACATAGATTATATTTTAATACATCAGAATTTTGATTAAAGCTGTTTTCATTTACATATTTTCTTTTTCAGTTGTAAGCCAATACAACAAGGCTGAAATGGTGAGACAAACGTAGCCCCTTAATGTTAACCAGCAGCGTAAAACAGCAGCGTACAGGATGACAAAAAAATAATAAACACATGAAGTCTAAGTTGATGCCCCCTGCCAGTCGTAAGGACAATGGTTAGCTGATGCATCTCTTTAGGTTACTTTTCCTTATATGTAAATGAGGCCAACTGTTACTCAGTTCTCTCTTGTTGATAATGCACACACGTTACTTTGTCTTCATGCTGGAAATAAACTCCCACGTGTCTCCAAGTCGGACTCTTCTGTCCTCCTGTGTACAGAGCTGCACAAGCAGCTCAGCTCTTTTAACTGTGCCATATAGTGGGTGGCCAGCGCTACATCAATAAAGCGTAAAGTAAAAGTGTAATGTTTAATTGTACCAAACACCCCCCTGTCGCAGCCACGGGGTCTAACAATTTTTCTGGAGGAAACTCTATATATAACCCTATTTTAGTAGACCCCCAAAAATACATTTATGATCTTGTAAATGGGTATGATATGGGCACTTTAAGAATGTAGGTTGTGACAGACTGTGTTACATTATGTCGGCATTTTCTTGCTTTGATTTTTTTTTAAAACCAAGTATGAAGTTGCATGACTAAAATACAGTGATTAAATAGAAAAAAAAGGAAAGAAAAAAGCCTTATCTGACACCACTATCAGAGGGTTTAAAAAAAAAAAAAAACATAAAAAAAAAAATAAATAAAAAGCCTTCTTGTTCAGCAACAACTACTGTGTGAGTACTATACATTTTTTGTGACATGCTGGATGCAAATGAGCTTCTTTTAGACATGCTGTGTCTGAAAATGCTGTCTTAATCTTATGATAATATCTGTTGATCAGACTAGTCAGGTGTCATCATTGCTTTGGATAAAGCTGGTGTTTCGCTGTTCTTCAGTAATTGTAAGCCAGTGTTGTAAACATGGTTACCATTGCAACATTATCTCATGACAAGTTTGGCTGCTGCACAGTGATGTACTGTATAATGTCATATTGAGCACAATGTGAGATTTCATGCCTTACCACAAAATGCCTAATAAAAGCTCACTCACATTTCTGCTAATAAAAATATCTTGCTCTTTGTAAGTATATTGAGTGAGGCTGCAAATTTTGATGGGATTCCACGAGGCCACTGCTCACAATTCAATTACATGTTGCATTATTCTATTTAAAAGCAAAAACATTTTACATGCAAAAATCTCATACATTATTTGTGATATAATTTTCTTTTAACTACATTTGACTGAACAGTAAAGATTCCAGATTTTAAGGTTTACACTCACTTTTCTGTGGTCTGAACGATTCTGAATGAGGAAAGATCACCTGGTCAATTTAACCTGTGAGGTAAGTTTCCTTCAAACTAAAAATAACAGCTGGAACAGTGCCATTTCTTATTCCACGGTGTATTGGTTATATTATCAAATCAAAATACACCCACATGTACTAGTCAAAATCCCTTTTAATTTATTGGTAAATAATGTAGTTTATAAGCCTTAATGGCAGAGTAATTTCAAGTGTCTACTTAATTTAAAGTCCCTCCATCCACTCTAAAATGTCTTTTGATTACTCCTGATGGATGCTGGACATTCATGATACAAAAAGCTGGTGAGCCGAAATATTATTCCATTCAGAACTGAAGCAAATAATTTCTTGGTAGCAATGGTGAATATTAAGGCCTTTGATTAGACGTTAACATGTTGGACATGGGAAAACTGTTTTGGTGGCAGATCAAGTACCCAAAGTATATTAGGCAGGGACAGTCTGAATGCTATGGCTCAGTTGTGTTGTTCAAAGTTTGACAGTGAAAGGCTGTTTCTACAGTCTTGTGCTGAACTTTATTGATTCCATATAAGGATTCACACAGGATAAATTCACTGAGCTAGTCTGAAATCAATCTTAGTCAATAGGCAGTTTACATCACTGTAATGTGGAAACTTGAGGCCTGCAGCATATAAACACAGAGTGGCCATACAATAATGTAGGAGGTATTTTGTGTCCATTAGGCAAACTTTTGTATTGAAAAATATTTGCATATTGATAGATCCTGAATTCTTTTTAATGAGGGAGGAGGCATAAATGTCAATTTCAGAATTTCTGACCAGGTAATTGACATTCTTAATGGTAAAACTAATTGCAGCATTGTGTAACTACTATTTCTAGTGGGATTTCTTTTTTAAAAACACAACCTAGGTTTTTCTTTTCTTCTTTTTTCACTTCTGACTAGAATACTGCTCATACAACTCTAATGAGCTAAATATGGAGTGGTTAGGTTTGCTGTTACTGTAAAGGGTTGTAAAAATTCTCCCATAATCTATTATTACCAAAGATTTTAATTAAAAAGTTTCAATAATAAGAAATTTAATATCATAAAATATTCAAAACCAACTCAATAACAATATAAGTCACTATGCACAACAAACTTACATATTATGCATTAAAATGCCATGAGAAAAAAGGTGAACATAGACATGACCCCTTGTGATCACTTTTTACTGGAACCAAACTGATGCATCAGTTGGCCACTATTATCCAAAAAATGGCCTACCAAACACAGACAAGACCAAAGTGATATGCATCAATATGAAAACCTTTTTTTCCCCCTGTTCTTCTAACACAAAAATATGCTAAAGAGAGTGCTTGGAGTAACTTAGAAATGTTTAATCACATAGCTTTTCCAGTAGAGCGGCTCTGGCTATTGCTTACATTTCTTTGATCACATTAGCCTTTGCCCCAAAAATCCATTTTAGGGTGGGTTCTTCTTGTGTCGATGCAACACAAAGCAGATGAATGACAGTGGAAAGAAATAAAATTCTGTGGACAGTGTCCAAGTATGAACAATGCAACTGTACAGAATTAGTCTCTTTTGTTGGCAACATATGTCCACAGATGCATTACTATTAAAATTGAAAAGGCTAGTGGTGACGGGAACCTACAAGTACATAAACCACTTATAACCAGGAAAAAGTGGTGTACTGTAACAAACATCATCCTTTTCATGAAACTATTCTTTACTTACCACTGCTGAGTTTGGACCCAGAGGAGCTCTCCTTGTCAACTTTGGGTTTCTTCTTTTTGTGTGATCCAGAGTCTGACACAGCCTGTCTCTTCTCTACAGCCGGAGTAGAAAGTGCTTTTTTCTTGAACAGCTCCCTTTCCCTCAGTAGAGCAGGATCCATCCTCTTTGATAGGATTTAAAAAGAAAAAAAAAATATATAAATCAGGATGAAGATACATTCAACAAAACTCATTTTGTAGGAATCATACTTTTTAATTATCTGTACAGTTGAGTTTTGTTTACAAGGCAGGGCCCACGTGTACATAGCATAACGCTTATGGTAGCCTTTGGCGTCAGGGGCTCGGGGGCAGTCACCTGCTTTACCTTTTTGTAATGCAGCCTTACCATTCAGCGACAGTTTTTACTGATACCAACAAAATAATTGACTAAAAAAATCTAAGATGAGAAGCCGTGCAACCAAATATCCAGAGCTCTTACACCAGTTTGAAAATAAACGGCGTGAAGGTAACTCCCCCAAGAAATATAACAGCTAGTTAACTCAGCTAACGACTGCTAGCTAGTTTGTTTTCCATTCAAGTTACAGACGATTTTAAGTTGACTGGGCTTTGTGATAATGAAAATTTCAAAATAACTATGATTAACGGTATTTGCTTAATCGAATGCTACTGAGGACTTTGGAGAAGACAGAATAAATAAACAAACGTAGCGAAATAGTCTGCCACAAGCTTAATAGTTAACCTAGCGTTAGCATGCCGATTAATTCAACTTTACCTGACACTTTGTTCCTGTTCTCACTCTGAGAAAGAAACGGGTTAGTGCAAGAGGACTAACTATATACGGAGGATCTAAAACAGAATGCTTCTTTCAGCAAATGACGTTTTTTGTCGCTCCTTCAAAGACAATACAAGTAAACGTTGGCTAACTAACTTCATACACAATTTTTCTCATGCTGCACTTCCGTTTCTTGTTCGATTTGTCCGGTATGGACAG
>VUQI01038796.1:7423-24088 GCA_015106735.1 Paratilapia polleni | reverse complement strand
CCGCCTTCTCTCCCCAGCAGTGGGTGGTCATAAACTCCCAGTTCTTAAAACCCTCCATGGAGTGATCAAACAACCTGCTCATCAAAAGCACACACACACACACAAACACACACACACATAGAAATTACACAATGATATCAGATGAGGAAGTGATTCAAGTGCTGCAAATACAAGAACAAACAATCACAACCATAAAATTAGAGCCTCTAATGAGCTGTATACAAACAGTATACAGTACTGGGGTTTACTTGAGGTTAAACCATCATCAGTAACTCTGAATTCTGACTGGTTGGAAGGTGTGGATTCATTTCTTTATGAGCATACACTTATGATATAAGCATCTGTTGTAAAAATACACTCAATTGACACTTCATTGGGTACACCTTGTTAGTACTGGGTTGGACCCCCTTTTGCCTTTAGAACTGCCTTAATTCTTCGTGGCACAGATTCAACAAGGTGCTGGAAACATTCCTCAGAGATTTTGGTCCATATTGACATGACAGCATCACACAGTTGCTGCAGATTTCTGTGTTAATCTCCCCCGTTCCACTACATCACAAAGGTGCTCTATTGGACTGAGATTTGGTGACTGTGGAGGTCACATGAGCATAGCGAACTCATTGTCGTGGTCAAGATACCCGTTTGAGAATAATTTCAATTCAATTCAATTCAATTTTATTTATATAGTGCCAATTCAAAACAACTGTCACCTCAAGGCGCTTTATATTGTAGGCTACAGACCCTACAATATTAGACAGAAACCCCAACAATCCGATGACCCCCTATGAGCAAGCACTTGGCGACGGTGGGAAGAAAAAACTCCAGACTCAGGGAGGGGCAGCCATCTGCTGCGACCAGTTGGGGATGAGGGGCAAAAATTATTTGAGCTTTGTGACATGGTGTGTTACCCTTTTGGAAGCAGCCATCAGAAGATGAGTACACTGTGGTCATAAAGGGATGGACATGGTCAGCAACAATACTCAGGTAGGCTGTGGTGCTTAAAAGATGCTGAGTTGGTACTAAGGGGACCAAAGTGTGACAAGAAAATATCCCACACACTATTACACCACCACCATCATAAACTCTTCAGGCAGGATGGATCCATGCTTTCATGTTGTTTACGCCAAATTCTGACCCTACCATCTGAATGTCACAGCAGGAATTAAGACTCATCAGACCAGGTAACATTTTTCCAACCTTCTATTGTCCAACCTTCTATTTGTGTTAACGAGCAGTTGAACAGGTATACCTAATGAAGTGACCGGTGAGTGTTAAACTGTTAAATTGCTAGTAAAAACAGCAAACACTGAGCTTCAGCTAAAGAGCTTGGAGCTAACATTAATTGTGTAACCACCACTAACAGCTGAAGATGGGATAAATACATAAATATATTACATGTAAGCAATGAGGACTGGGTGGTAGGCTGAAGGCTATTGGTTTTTGAAATGAGAGCTGTTTTTTTGGGGGGAGTTTTTGTTGTTTGTCAGTTATTTTTTTTTCTTATCTTAACACATTTCCATTTATTAGAAGTTGATCATATCTTTCTGAAAACTAAGTTGCAGTTCATGAATTGACCAGACAAACCAATCAAAAGCAGGTTCTAGCACCTGAAGTCTGACAGTAATATTCATTTAAACAGGAAGTAAACAGATCAGAGAAATAATAACTGAAGCTCAGAAACACACTGTATTGCAGCCTGTTCAAGTTTCAATAGAAATACTCTGGTACATATTTGACGCAGTCAACACTGGCAAGCCACTAAATGCATCGTCATCACACAAACTTCAAGCTCTTCGTGTCTGGTGTAGCACAATGTCAATGTATGCTCTTTGGTTGTAGTTAGTGGACTTTGGACATGTTCAGATAAACATGCAATTATATGAAAGGACGTGGCAGACATGACTCAGAAAAACTGCTGGATGAAGCAGTTTTTTTCTGAATAGTTCAAATTATACATCTGAGGCCCATAAAATAGTCTATTTAGGGTTTATAACATATACACAAAGAGCTTACTCTGTGTTTTATGTTAAAGCAATGTGAGTAAATTACATAGTGGAATAAAGCCATTTTAAGCACCTGCAAAGGGAATGTGTCTTACTTATACTTTCACTCATCTGTTACTTCAAACTCTCAAACTTGTTTGCAACAACAATTTCAGTCCAGGACTCGTTTTGCAAGTTTATATTCTGGGGTCCTATTTAAGATCTATGAGACTGATTGATTGATTGATTTTTAATCACACTGAACATAATATTCTAATTTGTTTATAAATTACCTTCCATAAAGCCTAACAACTTGTTGGCAGCTCTGGTTTTGATTGTTTTAGTAACATTCTGTGATATAAAATGTTGCTGTTCTGTGTTCTTTAAAATGACAGCATCTGGGTAAATTATACATTCTGATGGCAAGTGGCTATGGTGGCATCCAGCCCAGTGGGTATTTTTTTTTTCTAAATTAGTAACATAATTATTAACAATATTTTAGAGAGTAATGCAATCGCATTCAGCATGTACAACTTCCCAAGTCACATTTCTTATTTTAGGAGAGCCTTACTTCTTTATGACAACACTACAAAGATCTGACTAACTTCTTTCTCGAAGTTCTCTCAGTTTTTGCTTAGAAATCTATCTCATGAATAAAGAAAGGTATCTCTGTGTGTTTGTTTATCTGACTTACTTCACACTTGGTGGTTTTATTGCTAAAGGGACTAAAGTGTCAAGTTTTAGGTGCATTTTGGCTGAATTTTTGTGGGGTCTCCTCCTGTTTTGTGACCACACAGATGATGTCCCACATAGTAAAGATGGTACTTTTGGCTCTTATGCTTGTTTTGTAATCTTAAAGACGATGAGGTCACACCTGGCATTGTTGTAGACCATTTATACTTCTGCTGTGAATCTATGTAGAGCCTACGATGTAACTTATGCAAGCGGCTGACACCGACGCCAGCATTTATATTTGTGCATCAGCAATTTCGCCGCTAAAACACTAGTTAGCAGTGGGGTTTCTCTCTTCAAGCTAATTTGAAAAAAATGATGGCAGAAGTAGAAGCAGCTGGAAATGTTCAGGAGGAAACAATGGTAAGGAATGGGCCAATCACAGTCACTGTGGGCTGTGTAATTACATTTCTAATAGGTGTGTGTCATGTTGCAGCGTAGGGTTTCAGAAGGGATTGCAGCAACATACCTATGGCTTAGATTTATCGCAAAAGTATATATATCCCCTGTTACGTAGATTCCTACAATATGGTTTATAAATAAGTCTCCAAAACCAAATATTCAATAGACTAAGGCCAACTAAGCTCCCTTAGATGGAATGACACACCATACACCACACCATCCAATAAAAAAATAAAAAATTTAATAAGTGAGTATATAAATATAATATACACACATTTAAGCAAGTGAAAAACTGATCAATTTCACTTTCAGTTAATGTGTTCATGAACATGCAAATTAGCATTCACAACCTCTGTTAAGTCCTGTACCTGTTGGCAAGCAGCTGAGACTTGGTCCCTGAGGGTGAAGTCAGGTTGATTGACAGGTCCCCACGGCGAGGGTGTGTAATTGTTATACGTACGACCACATGCTCCAGGTAGATCACGTGATGGTTGGGGTTGTCAGTGCATCCTGTTGCCTTGTACACCGACCGAACCACATGCTCTGGACGGATGGTTCTGGGGGACAAGATCAGGAGGTAACCATTAGAAGAAGTACTGAAATGCTGCAACACAATTTAACAGGCTTAATTTAAAAAAAAAAGGAGCCTGGAGTCATATCTTCACAGTACAGGATTTAGCTGTTCAATATCACTCTACATGACCTGAGACATTAAAAACCTTAAGAGTGTAGCTGACTCCATATGACTAACAGAACACACGCAATTTAATTATCAAGTTTCAATCCACTTTTTTTTATTTAACTTCCAAAAACCAAAGGGCATGCATCAAAGTCCATATCAAGGTTTTTCATTTCTTAAACCTCAATCTGCCAAAGAAACCAAAAATCTGAACACGATAAGAAAGACAAAGAACATTATTTGTTCTGTCTGCTATGCACAGCTCAGCAGCAGAAATATCACTGAACAGCCAACATAAACATCTAATGGCCCCTTGAATAACATCTGCGGTATGATTTAATATAACAGTAATACAGCACCAAAATGTGGACAAGTCCACGAGAGGGGACAATGAAAACCATCTTGCCAGCACAAGACTTTGGAGAAAAAGAGTCACACATGGAGCAGCTGAGCCAACTTAAGACATCAGCCGATTGCTGCCAATGCATGGATTACATGCAGGGTTTACTCACTGGAAACTAAAACATTAAATTTTCTGCAAAATATTATATAAACGGATTACTATAATAATTTTTTGCAGGTTCGAGGGGTTGAAAGAAAATTACGGCCAGTGAATTGTGTTGTTTGATTCTGTACTGGAAACCATTTGTTAAGATTCAGTTTTTAGTGTTGCAATCACGAAAATGACATTTTCTAGTTATGAAGCCATGCAGCACAGATGTTTATCTTTGCCAGTAAAATTGCCCTAAAGCAATTACAAACTGGCCTGTAATATAAAACGTGATTCTTGGAACAACATTTCCTTACATTTGGCTCGAGAATTAATTGAGAAAATGAGTAACACAGTGGCTTATTTTATTAATAAAAAATATTCTGCTGTGCCCCTTCAGACCGTGTAATTAATGCTGGTCCACTGATTATTAATTGCTGCTAAAAACATCAATTTGTTATGACTGATATGTTTATGAAAGGCCAACACTGTCCACCAAGAAGAAACTAATGATTTCTGCTGAGAAATGTTGCTTAATTACCCAAGTTGGTACATTAAATTAATCTGTTTCACATCACTTAGATCAGTGAAGAAAGGAGCAATATTGGTTTATAATTAAAAGCAGCACATTACTTTTCCTGAATGTGGAAAGGAAAATAATCTATGATAATTTTTCCATTTGTCCCTCAACTCTATCTGATTGTTTCCATAATGTAAGTCTGAACAGCCAACTCAGGCACTAAGAGTCAATACAGCAGATACAAATATTTATATATAAATTATAAAAACAGAAAAACATTAAACCGTTTGTGGTCAAGCAGATTAGATAGAATGAATAACAGTGAAAACACTGAATGCCCATTTGGATGACTGTTTGGAAAGCGGTCAGCGGTAATGTCTGGGGAGCCTGGAGCTGATAGTCAGCTCTTCTCTGTGACACCGCACAGATAACTGAACCATACGCATGGGACCGAGCAGATGCACAGCTGATTACCACCAGCCTGATTGCACTCGGATCATGCAGTTTTCCCTGCTGCATACTCCAAGTGGTGCTGAGATCAACTGCAGACAGACATTACCAAACGTAGTCAGAGGGGCCAGCCAGAGGGTGTGTGGGAGCACAGCAGTGAGGTGATGACTGCACTTATGTCGCAAGTTACACTAGAAGCACAGTATACATGCCCAGAGAGATGTACCAGCAAAGTAAAAGATTCACATATATACCTACTAATCATCACTTTTAAGAAGTGTGCATCTTTATTTATCTTTATTCCAGTTTTGAAATGTGTCATACATAAAACTTTTATGATTGCTTTCATTTCAAAAGCAAAACAATACAGAGCCTTTTGTTTCCTGGCAATTGCTTACTTTGCTTTGCATTTTGGCTGGATGGAAGTGTTATTCTGTTCAAGAACAATGCTTTAATCCCATTCACATATCTCTAAGGCTACTCATAAACACACAGCACATGAGGAGAATATCTAGGGGTTGTTTTTAACTTGTTTTACCCAACAAAAGTGGGCATTTCTTCATTAGACACCATATCTTATACAAGTACAGAGGCTTGAGCACAACTGCCTCTGACACAAGCTAGACTTTACGTAAGCCTCATATGGGCTGACTTGTGCACTGGAGCAGAACAGACAGAATGACACTGATAATGGTGCAGTCGCTGGCCACTGAGCCTTCGACTGAAAGCAAACCAGTTTAGGGCCCAAGTTCAGCCAGCCAGCCTAACACAGAACAGAGCTCAGGCTTCCAGCTGCATCAAGAATAACAAGCTGTGAAGCCCTGGCTCTCTCTATGTAAGTGTGTGTGTGTGTGTGTGTGTGTGTGTGTGTGTGTGTGTGTGTGTGTGTGTACGCATAGTAAAGGTCTTATGTGAGAACCACCCTGCCAGAACTAATGCTTGGCCCCTATCAAGGTACAGCTTGCACAACTGCACTCTGAAACACATGCCAGTGCAAAACACTAGAGACAGAAAGAAATAAAGAAAAGAAAGACAGTACAACTGAGAGAGGAGAACAGATTGAGACAGAGAATGGGGGCAGGGGCTCTGAGAAAAGCTCACAAAAACCAACTTACTCAGAATGAAACCATATTTAATAAGACTTGTTGGTATATGAGGACACTAGATGGGATCAGATTCCTTTGTGTCAAAGAAAGAGTACATATATACCAGTTTAAATATAAAATGGCCCTAGCAGTAGACTTTCATAATTTATGCAGACATACCAGTGTGTAAGCTTTCAATTTACACTCTTTTGAATTAGTTTGGTGAAATTTTAAAGCTCCAGCATACAATGATATTTTAAACAACAGAGTGATCCAGCTTTGTAGCAGCAGTTTGGGGAAGGTCATTTCCCTGTGTGTAAAGTAGAGACAATAACTTTGTGAATTTGGTGTAGAAGAACTTGACAGGCCTATATGGAGCTTTGAACTCTTCCTTAGGGGTGACTTTGGAATACCAACTACAAGACACTGCTTATCAACATGCAGCAGACCTTAATAATGTTCTCGTGGCTGAATGGAATAAAATTCCTGCACCCAGGTTGCCAAAGTTTGATATCAAACCTTCCTTTACCTCTTTCCCCCATAAAGACGACATTTGACAACATCCCCAGTACCCTTGATGATGAGTTTTGACACCTCCGGTATATCAATAAAGATGTGGTTTGACGACCATTAAAACTGATTCCAGGTTTTTCCAAGGGTAGCCCTAGTAAGATATATATGGGTTACTCCTAGTTGGCGTTCAAGGGGGAAGGGGTTAAGTGTGTAGGCTGTCCACATACTTCTGGCCATCAAGGCAAGGGGATTCATGGTCTGTATGCAGCATGGCTGAATAGCGTCTGTGTGTGCTTGTGTTTTACCTGATTTGTCGGTCTGCACTCTCCACACAGACGTGTTGAGTAGGGACTTGCTTCCATCGCTCTGCCTCCTTCACCATTGCCTCAGCATCCATCAGGCCAAAGCCATACAGGTGGCTGACTGCAGGAAACAGTGAAAAGTCACAGCTGGTCAGACCGATTCTTCCTATTGTTTTTGGATACCAACAACAGTTTGTTTAAAAAAGGGTTATTTATTATAACTTCTTAAGAAGATTTTGTCGTTTTCCTATCTTAGATTAAGCAGCCACAGATATATTATGAATAAGGGATTAAGCATCAGTGTCAACCTTTGTCAAATGTGTAGCCATCGTTAAAGGAATCTAAGCCTAGTGAACACCACTTCATTGGGTACACCTTGCTAGTACTGGGTTGGACCCTCTTTTGCCTTCAGAACTGCATTAATTCATCATGGTGCAGATTCAACAAGGTGCTGGAAACATCCCTCAGAGATTTTGGTCCATACTGACATGATAGCATCACACAGTTGCTGCAGATTTGCACATACATGATGTGAATCTCCCGTTCCACCACCCCCAAAGGTGCTCTACTGGATTGAGATCTGGTGACTGTGGAGGTCATTTGAGTACAGTGAACTCATTGTCATGGTCAAGAAACCAGTTTGAGATTATTTGAGCTTTGTGAGATGTTATTGTGTTATCCTGCTGGAAGCAGCCATCAGAAGATGGGTGCACTGTGGTCATAAAGGGATGGACATGGTCAGCAACAATACTCAGGTAGGCTGTAAACAATGCTCAGGTGGTAATAAGGGACCCAAAGTGTGCCAAGAAAATATCCCCCAAACCATCACACCACCACCAGCCTGAACCTTTGATACAAGGCAGAATGGATCAATGCTTTCATGTTGTTTATACATGAAAGCATGGATTCTGACACTACCACCCAAACAGAAATCGAGACTTATCAGACCAGACCATTTTTTCTTTTTCAGACCATGTCTGTAAATTCAGAGATGGTTATGTCAGAAAATCCCAGCAGATCAGCGGTTTTTGAAATATTCAGACCAGCCTGTCTGGCACCAACAACCAAGCCAAGTGATTGGTTGATTATATATTTGTGTTAAACAGATGAACAGGTGTACCTAGTGAAGCGACCGGTGAGTGTTAAACTGTTAAACTGTAGGTAAAAACAGTAAACACTGAGCTAGCTCCAAGCTAAAGAGCTTGGAGCTAACATTATTTGTGTAACCACCACTAACAACTGAAGATGGAATAAATACATAAATATGTTACATGGAAGTGAGTATAGTTGTATGTTTTTATGTTTTAAATGATCCTCGATTTTAATATGAAGACAATACAAAGTTTGGACAATTTCTAAAAAAGAACCAAATGAAAAATAAAGTGTAGAAACTACTCTGCTTATATGTACAGCTAATCAAATATGAATTCCTTTCATACTTCTTCACCCCTCCTTCTCTGCTCTGTCACTTGGAAAATCTCCAGGCACACTGGGCCTGCAGCCTGGCTGACCCTTAGTTCTCCCTCTCTTGGTTTCTCTCCAGCATACACACAAACACGAACACACACACACACACACACACACACACACACACAAGCATGCAGGTACGCACTCGAAGTTACAAAATAGCGCCCACCACATGGACCCTGACAGATGGCAGCTGGCGGCGCCGTACTTAAGCAAGCAAGAACGAGACATTTTTGGAAACTTCTCATCAGCCTTCTTCTGATTGGACAAAACTAATTTACTAGTGAAAATATGCATTTTCACAATGCAATAATTGATGAGTTAAGATAATATTTGGTTAAATAATACAAAGAGCTGTAACTTTACTTTTTTTAATTGCTCACAACCTTTACTATCAGCTCCAACAGTTAGAGAAAGAACTCAAAGACATTTTAGGAAGTTTGATTTGAAAGCTTTACTAGCGCTGTTCTGTGTAATGTTTATTTGCTTGTTTGATTTTCTGGTAGAATTAAAAGAATAAGCTCAGATTTATAGCAGTAAATTAAAAGCCCCAAACAAATATCAAACACTCGCACACAAAAACAAAAAAGATACTCAACTTTATAAAGACAAATTCTAATTAAGTTAAATCAACTTCATTTCAAAGACTTTTTAATGATTATCAGCCATCCAGACTTCAAACACTCCTCAATGCACTTCTCGAAAATTAATTAAAATTAGTTGCATGGGACTTGAACTGATCATTTTTATTGTGTAGAAGCACTGATAAGATATTGAAATTCTCAGTCAGTGTGATTCATGGTTGAGAAAACACTGGTGTAGATGGTCTGCATTCATGAACAGATATGTTCTGTTGATCTCTGTTTTACCAAGAAGTAAACATGTTTGGATGCAATGCCAATTCAAGAATTTTTCTGCTTTCATTTATTGAAAGTTTATGTCTCCAGCAACCTGTGTGCGTGCGTACCATTGTAACCAGCAGCATTCGTCTTCCAGTCAGGGGCGCTGAGATGTCCGGCTCTAGAGGTCTTTACAATGATGTGCTGAACATCCCTCCATGTTAGAAGAGGACTAGTAGAAGAAAAGACACATACACAGAAATTCATTAATTTATTACTTAAAAAGTGTGAAGAAGAAACACATAGCTGTGCAGGAACTAAATATTTGCCCTGCTTTCACATGAGTAAGGAGGCATATTCACAAATCTGCAAATCTGCACATAGACAAGGCTATGCAGGAATGATGATGTTGATTGGGGGATTTTATAGAATAATTTACTGTGTTCTAAAATGAAATAGCATTGAGACATAAACCAAAAGTCTAAAAAGGGCAGAATGGAAATAAAGACCAACAGATAATTGTTATGGGAGTAAAATCAGAAAACATCATTGTGGGGGCAGATAGCTAGATGAAAAGAACATTAGGAAAAAAAAATCTGTACAAAAGGTGAAGGGGTTAAAAAACAAAGCAGAAAGATGAAGTGTAAAAGTGGGTAAAGAAAACAGTAATAAACAGTAGGTGGAAGATTACTCAGAGAGAAAATTACAGAGGACATAGATGGAGGGCATAAATGCTTGTTCCGTCTCTAGTTTCTTAGATCTCACGTGAGATCCATTATGGGATGGCAGCCATGTGTCTCAACTCCTTTGATGTCCAAACGCTACATTAAAGGAAAAACCAGGAAGAAGTGGGTCACCAAGTTTCCTGGGATTCCCTTCCATCTCATATGCTGGCCAGATGCTCTGTTCCCTCCCCTCATGTCACTCTCTCGCCATCTGAGACCTCCAGAATTTGCAATTCTCCAAAGCTTTTGACCTAAAACTATTATTTTAGGTTTGCAACCTAACATTTTGGTTTTAGAACTTAAGAAAATACACAGACATGATTTTAGGCCAATATAGATGGAAACGGGACTTGCTGAGCTATCTGTGATCTACGAAACCTGCTGCACAGAACGTCTGTCTCCCCCTTGTGGCTATGCTCTCAAGACATATGCCTCCAATGAGGGAAACCAACACCAACGTTAATCCGTGTTTGTTAGCGCTGCTAATTGCTTTCTTTTTGGAATGTAATCTTCCCCTGGTAACTCTTCCCGAGGAATGCCAAAGGTTTTTCCTGGTATACTCCTAGCTGCTGTATCCTCCATATTTTTCCGTATACTCCATTTCTGTCACCAACGTTACTCCAACATTCAGCCCTGGCAGACAAAACATTTGTGGCTGATGTAACACACCAGCGTAGGAATGTCACCACAGACACCTTTTTTTTTTAAATTCTGTTATACTGCGAGATATAGAGAAATTTACATGGTGAGAGCAGAGTTAATCAGCATTGCTGATTTATTTGACAAGGAGCTTGAATGTAACAGGTGTTCATTTGAGCCCCACACGCTAGGAGACATTTAAATTCCTGAACATCAAGACTCTCCCTGAACACTTAGCTGCTGACTTTTGTCATGGTCTTTATTTTGTTAAGTTTTATCTGTAGCTGTGGAATAATGCTGCATGCTGCTGATGAGGAAAAAAAAATACGAGTCAACCAGGGACCTGCACCCTATGAGAGAATTCCAGGTGTGGATTACATCGTTATTACAGGCCAGCCGTATTTCAGATGTGTTAAAGGCTGGCAATGACTATCTTGTTGTGCTAAGATGGGGATTGTACTTTGTTATTGTCATGGACAGCTGCAAACACCACAGACAAGTAGTCATTCCTGTTATAGTCCATTTGAAGTCCACCTAAAGGGTGCATGTGCACTTGGTGCACTGTAGTGTAGGGCCTCAGCAAACTCCGCAAAAAACTGGCAGGCACACAGATGTCTCCACGGAGCCTTGCGCTCATCATCTGACGAAATTTGGGTCACTTGGATTAGAGCCCGACTGATTTATCGATGGACCCATATTATTGGCCGATATTAGCTCTTTGCCAGCATTTATAACAGCCGATAAAATTTAAAAAGTAAAGAATAGAAGGAAGAAACACCCTTCAACCACGTTATGAGTGCTGATATTACATTGTTTGTCCAACAGAGGGCACTCTTCAACTTCCCTGTTAACAGGTGTTTAGAAGGCCACAAACAACAACCAGCCGATCCGAGCAGAGTCAGACTTTGTGTAAACAAGTTAAAAAAAATTTAAAAAAAAAAAAAGCTACACAGTAACAAATGTTAGGGAAATCTGTTTATGTTTTGTGTGTCTGAAAGGAAAAAATAATAATAATCGGCCAGTATATCTGATTATCGAATTTTTTAAAATCACCAAATATCGGTATCGGTCTTAAAAATCCTACATCGGTCGGGCTCTAACTTGGACCCAAGTAGACCCTAGCATACTTGTCAACAATTAAAAAAAAACAAACTTTAAGAGCTTGGAAAAGAGCCGCCTATAATTTCTTTCTTTTAAACACTGACTTAATATTAAAAATGAACATAGCTTCTGGGTGTGTTAAGTTCAGCTCATGCGAAAGCAAAGTCTTTCTAGAAGAAAGTCTTTTCACACAGCAGCCATCTTGAAACACCTCCAGGGAGTTAGACAGGCAAATATTTTGGACCGTTATCAAATTATCTTTAATTTCAATAGTCGCCAAGACATAAAAACTGCATGTATGGAATCATCAGTCAAATCTGACTTTGCCCCAAAATATGGTTTCAAAAATCTCTATTTTTCCTCTGGTACTTATACTTCACCATCTTTGCTGTTGCTGAATTCTCCCATTGATTTTAATTCAGGATTCTTCGACTCGCACGCTTCTCTCTGAAAATGTCTCTTGCGGAAGTTGATTAAACCTGGATTCCTTATAACTGGCAGCAGAGAGTGAATCCTTGGGTTGCCAAAAAAGTCTGATTGTATAGAAGTCCATTAGAAAAGGACCCCTCTGCTCTCTTGCTCTATGAACTCAGTAAAGAATCTTAATTGCTACTTTCAAGTCTTATTAAATACGGCATGACGTTCACTTTGTGAATTATGGTCAAATTGGAGTCAAGTAGACAATAAATTAAAGTATGCTTTAGGGCGAGGCTTCCTTGTGATTGACAAGTCACAACTGTATGAGCATGCAGTGTCCCTCGGGATCTCAGTCAGATCCACCACTCACAATGCTTTAAAACGGGACTTCACCAACCTGTAAGTGACATCACGGTGGGTGGCTACATGTAGTTTTTGCTTTTAGAAAAACATAATCAAATTCACTTAGTTATCAGGGTTTATATTTAACCACCCTCTATTGCATGTGAGAAGGATTAGACAAAAAAGGTAATTTTATAAGCAACAACAATTTCTTTGTTTGTTTTTTCCCCCGCCCAATTCTAAAGAAAATCCCGACATATCAGATCCCCACAAAGCCAAGAATGCAACAAGACATTTACAGGCTGTTACACATGTCCAAAATACACTAATGCTCTCAATGAGACAACACTTGTAATTGTAGAACAGACTTAATGTCTTAAAATAAAGTAAAGTACAGAAATATATAAAGGATGGTAGCACAAATAAGTCCAATGAAAAGTCAGAATAATTAATGATCAGATCAATATTAATAGGCTTAGCTGCCAGTGTGTAATTATGGGTCCATAAATGTTTTATGGTCATTAATTAAAAGTGACTTTGGCATCGTTATCTAGGCCATGACCGCCTTCCCATAAACAAGCCAATACTAATTAATGGAGCAGCTCACATGCTGGGGGAAACCAGCAGCAAATCAGACATCTAATATAGGTTTCTTGGTGCTTCTCTCAAGCGTAATTATGGCTGAAAATACACAGGGGTAATCTGAAGGGAGAAAGCTAAGGGCAAAGTGACAGAAGAAAGAAAGGAGGGTGAAGTGAAACACTAACACTGCATCTATTTTTTACCCTTATTTTAATCCAGTGATAGAAGATTAACCTGAACAGTTTTTCATGCCAGTCAATCTTGAATTTTAATGCAGACAAATGTAGAAGAAAAACATTAATTTAAGCCCATCTGTCCCTGTTTTGGTTTCTTAAAACCCACCAGTACATGAGGTTCATATGGCAGGCAGCTCATTCTCATTTCTTGTTTTTTTCTTCAGTGAAGTCTTTTGTCTCCATGTTCACTCACCCTTCCATTTCTCCATTTCTCAGGACACAAAGACAGGGTAAAGAAATTAACGTTTCTAGGGCTTTAAAAAGTTGCTTGCCATGCTAAATCGTGGACTCACTTAAACATCTTAAACTTGGCAAAATCTGCAGAGAACAGCGTTGTTACAATCTTCTCTCATACCGACAGAAAATGACTCATAACAGACTGTAGTGAGGCCTAGCATAATGGCATCTTGATATGTTTATCACCAAGTTTCCTTGCCCTCATTCACCAGATAAGAGCAGATATGATCAGTTCTAGACAGAGTTTTTCTAAACCGTTTCCCTTTTCTTCTTTCATCCTGTCCCCTCTTTGAATGAATAGGCATGGAAAAAAAGAGAAGGGTTGGAGGAGTATGAACACAGAGCATTGAGAAAGTACCACAGAGATGACGTGAATGCCAGCAAAAGAGAAGAAAGCAGGCAGACAAGAAACAGTGTGTGATAATCTTGTTGAGGAAACAGACTTATGTGTCCAGCACTGCCTGGAAACCAAGAATATTTTCTACAGGGAGGATTTGGATTGGATTATCCAGGTTAAACGAAGTGACCTCAGCTAACTGAGCTGCTCAACATGTGATGATGGGCCTAATTCAGAGTCTCTGCACCTGCACTGTTTCCAATTCATGAATGTATCACAAACTGAGCCCCTCAACAGGTTTAAAGTAAGAACAGGCCAGCACAGAGCACCCAGGGCTTTGAGAAGGCATGAAAGCTTAAATGAAACCAACTGGGAGAAAAAAAAACAAAACAAAAAAACAAAAAAAACAAACTTGTTCTTAACATCGGCCTGTCTTACTTAAAACCTTGAACTCTTGACCCTTATAGTAAAAATAAGGGCTGTGCTTTGCTGCGTGGGTATTTTGCTGGCATAGTTTGGGTCCACTTGTCACCTTATGGCTAAGTCATAATAGAGTAAAAATAGGATGGCAATCTCCTTGTGACTAGGAGAAAAGAAATAATAATAATAATATCGTGGTTGCCCGGTTATTGCACTGATTTTTTTTGCATTCGGTGACTGACCGCGAGCAACAACTGAAACCCAGAGGTTGAGGGTGTTGCAAACTCAACCTCTGCTGCCTAATTTACAAACACAGATTGCCAACACGTTGCAATCAATCTGCAGCAGTGAGTTTAACTTGTCTGCGACATGTCTCTTTGAATCAGGGACTGGACTCAGGTGGTTGCTAACTGGTTGTATTCTGATTATATTCCTATATAAAAGCAAGGCTGCTGAGAGCCTATGTCATTTTGGAGTTAAATCGACACCCTGCAGCAACTACGTCACTAGTTGTGGAGGAATTTCTGAATTTCTGTTTCAAATCCATGAGGTTCTGGCTGGGCTCTGAATGTAAGTAGTTCAGAGCCCAGCGGTTTCCACCAACTTAACACAGTTAATCGCTCTATTATCACAAACAGATTGCATGTAATTTGACCCAAACTGATGGCAGACTGATAGCAGATTGACTCGATCTTATTGCCGTTTGATTGCTGTCTTGATGCACCAAAGTTGCTTTGAAGACAGCAACTGACTGTGAGTGGTCGCAGACCTGGTTCCCAACTTTGAAGCAACCATTTCAAAGGCAGCTAGACTGCAGGTTCATTGCACACAGTCGCAATAACTTTGATCGTGCCGCGGTCTCCAATCACTATTATCCCTAGTGTGACTGTACCATTAGGGAGAAGGGTCAGTGCAAATACAAAGCACTTTACAGTGACACTGCCTCCATTCATAGGTCATGAGGGGTCACTGAACACAATGAAAATGATTTGAATCACGTGTTCTGGCCGTCACAGTCACCAGATCTCAACTCAATTAAACCTGAATGGGAGATTTGAAACCAATGCGTTTGACAGCACTCTTCACCACCATCACCAAAACACCAAATGGAATGAAAAACAAGAGATTATGTACTGAAGGAATGTGTTCATCCATCCAGCAGAATCAATACCAAGGTCCACTGTATTTTCTTTTAATTTGTCACATATATAAATCTTCCAAACAAATTTTTGACACCCAAACTGGCTTTAGAAGAGCTAACAAGGATCCTGTATTTATGCATTTCTTTGCCACAATGCACAGTCACAAAACTACTGAGCTTCCAGTGCAGAAGTAGTAAATGTGAAGCTTTTATTGCTTTTATTGCATATTCAAAACAGTTATGCGTTACGTCCAGCTGTAAACTTTCTTCAACCGAAAACAAGCGGATGATCTGTTGTCCAGTATGACAGCATCTTCTAAAACCCCCCTACAACCTGTATGTGTCTCTGCACAAATGTGGACTGATAAAGAAAGATAGCATTTTCAAGTAATTAAATGCATCTCTACTGCTGACTGACAATGAACATCACTTAAAATAAAAAAAGACTTCACATGTTCCCTTTACACATCATTGAGGCCGGAGGACAAGAAGGCATTAGAAGGTCAGCAAAGGGCAAAGGGATGAAGTGAAAGGATGAGGTTAAGTGGATCTTACTTCGACTCCAGCGCCAAAGCAATTATTGCGGCAGCCATTGGAGCTGAGGCTGATGTCCCTGTGTGACTGTCTGTACACCGATGTCTCAGGTCTGTTGTGATCTGTGGAAAGAAGAAGGGAAGAAAGTCAGAGGCAGCAAAGAGACAGGCGAAGGATGATGAATCAGCATCAAAGATCATAAAGGAGAGGATAAGGAATCAGAAAGCCGCAAGCAAACAATGAAGGAAACCATGAGAAGGGCGTTAAAGAGATGGAGGAAAGGAAAGAGAGGAGCCAGCAGTGACAGTAACGGCAAGACGAGAGGGAGAAAAAGATGAAGAGAGACTGAATTCATGAGGATCAGGAGGATTTAGACACACCTGAAACTCCTTAAACTATCATTCCAGCTTTGATACGCTGCCTTTCTATAGATAACACACACACACACACACACACACACACACACACACACACTTTTTTTTCTGTAAATATC